>JAVSCE010020959.1:0-12225 GCA_032199065.1 Smutsia gigantea
TACTTTCCTCTTAGAACTGCCTTTGCTGCGTCCCACAGAAGGTGTGGCTTTGTGTTGTTGTTGTCATTAGTCTCCATATATTCTTTGATTTCTGTTTTGATTTGGTCGCTAACCCATTGATTAATTAGGAGAGTGTTGTTAAGTCTCCATGTATTTGTGAGCTTTTTTGATTTCTTTCTAAAATTTATTTCTAGTTTTATACCTTGGTGATCTGAGAAGTTGCTTGGGAGGATTTCACTATTTTTGAAATTACTGAGGTTCTTTTTGTGGCCTAGTATGTGGTCTATTCTGGAAAATGTTCCATGTGCACTTGAGAAGAATGTGTATCCTGCTGCTTTTGGGTGCAGAGTTCTGTAGGTCTGTGTTAGGTCCATCTGTTCTAGTGTGTTGTTCAGTGCCTCTGTGTCTTTACTTATTTTCTGTCTGGTTGATCTGTCCTTTGGAGTGAGTGGTGTGTTGAAGTCTCCTAAAATGAATGCATTGCTGTCTGTTTCCTCCTTTAATTCTGTTAGTATTTGTCTCACATATGCTGGCGCTCCTGTGTTGGGTGCATATATATTTATAATGGTTATATCTTCTTGTTGGACTGACCCTTTATCATTATGTAATGTCCTTCTTTATCTTTTGCTACTTTCTTCGTTTTGAAGTCTATTTTGTCTGATACAAGTACTGCAACACCTGCTTTTTTCTCTTTGCTGTTTGCATGAAATATCTTTTTCCATCCCTTCACTTTTAGTCTGTGCATATCTTTGGATTTGAGGTGAGTTTCTTGTAGGCAGCATATAGATGGGTCTTGCTTTTTTATCCATTCTGTTACTCTGTGTCTTTTGATTGGTGCATTCAGTCCATTTACATTTAGGGTGATTATTGATAGGTATGTACTTATTGCCATTGCTGGCTTTAGATTCGTGGTTACCATGGGTTCAAGGGTTGCTTCTTTACTATCTAACAATCTAACTTAACTTTCTTGTTAAGTTATTGTAAACACAGTCTGATGTTTCTTCCTTTCTCTCCCTTCTTATTCCTCCTCCTCCATTCTTTCTATACTAGGTGTTTTATTCTTTGCCTTTAGTTGGTATTTGGATGGTTTGCTTTCTTTGCTATGATTTTTTTTTCTCTGGTGACATCTTTTTAGCCTTAGGTGTGCTTCCATCTAGAGCAGTCCATTTAAGATATCCTGTAGTGGTGGTTTATGAGAGGCAAACTCTCTCAACTTTCGTTTGTCTGGAAATTGTTTAATCCCTCCATCATATTTAAATGATAATCGTGCTGGATACAATATTCTTGGTTCGAGGCCCTTCTGTTTCATAACGTTAAATATATCATGCCATTCTCTTCTGGCCTGTAAGGTTTCTGTTGAGAAGTCTGATGATAGTCTGATGGGTTTTCCTTTGTAGGTGATCTTTTTCTCTCTCTAGCTGCCTTTAATACCCTGTCTTTATCTTTGATCTTTGCCATCTTAATTATTATGTGTCTTGGTGTTGTCTTCCTTGGGTCCCTTGTGTTGGGAGATCTATGAGCTTCGGTGGACTGCGAGACTACTTCCTTCCCCAGCGAGGGAAAGTTTTCAGCAATTATTTCTTCAAAGACACTTTCTATCCCTTTTTCTCTCTCTTCTTCCTCAGGTACTCCTATAATGCGAATATTGTTCCGTTTGGATTGGTCACACAGTTCTCTTAATATTCTTTCATTCCTAGAAATCCTTTTATCTCTCTCTGCCTCAGCTGCTCTGTACTCCTGTTCTCTGTTTTCTATTCCATTAACAGTCTCTCGCATCTCATCCATTCTGCTGTTAAGCCCGTCGATCGCTTGTCTGATTTCTGTATTGTCTTTCCTCAGTTCCCTCACTTCCTCCCTCAGCTCTTGCACATTTCTCTGTAGGTCCATCAGCATGGTTATGACTTTCATTCTGAATTCTTTTTCAGGAAGGCTGTGCATTTCCATCCCTTCAGACTCCCTCTCTGGGGTTGTCTGGTTGATTTTGGTCTGAACCATATTCCTCTGTCTTTTCATGGCTATATAATTGGTCACTGATAGTTGCCACGTATGTCAGCTGGGCTCTTTAAGACTTTAAAAAGAGAAGAAAAAAAAAGAAAAAAGAAAGAAAAGAAAAAACAAAAACAAAACAAAACAAAACAAAAAAATGCCCACCGGACGTAGATTCTGTGGGAATGCTCTAGGTGGCGCTATTGCCCCACTATTCCACAGCTGTGACTGTGCCGCTCCGCAGGGCCCTTTATCACTCTGGCAGGGGTGGGAACGAATAGGAGGCTGTTGATCTCAGTGAGAAGTGTTAAGTATGGCTACGCTTCCTCAGTCGCCAGCTAAGGCGTCTGACACTCCCCAGGACTCCCAGCCTGCTGGGCTGAGTGTGCTGGGGCGATCCGGCTCCTCCACTGGGCTCCTGTCTCTTTAAGACCGCTGAAGAAAGCGCGCGCTTTTTTTTTTTTTCCTTCCCGGAGCCGGCTGCAGGCACCCTGGCGCGTTCCCCGCTCAGATCCTGCCCCTCTGTCTCTCCAATTTCCGCTGCACTGCGCAATGTGGGTCAGCGCTCCCCGCGCAGATCCCCGGGGCTGGCTACTTCGTGGGGTGTGCTTCCACTCCCTCCCGGCTCGGACTCCTCTCCTCCCGCCGGTGCGCTGGGGTGGGGGAGTGCTCGGGTCCCGCTGGTTTGCGGGTACGTATCTTACCCGCCTCTTGGGGTGCCGAGTCCTCTCGGGTGTAGCTGCACGCTGTGCGCTTTCCTGTGTATTCTCGTGTCTCTTTTAGGAATAGATGTATTTTCTGTGTTTTCGTAGATAAATATAGTGTTGGGAGATTTCTGCCGCCCTGCTCACACCGCCATCTTCCCGGAAGTCTATCTGTGGGCTAAGGTTTCTTAAAAAATGTATGTCTCGTGCCAAAATTTCTTTCTCCCAAAAGGAGGAAATAATTCTAGAATTTTAGCGTAGTAATCAAAATAGCCCACCAGAGGGATTAAGTGACTTTTAAACATCTTTTATTTTACACCATAGCTGAGTCTGGGGACACAGATCGTTCATTCCTGTTGGATGGGCTAGCATCCTCATTATGGACGAAATCTCCAACTGACATTGTCAGCACCCACAGGACACCTGCCCTCAAGATTCAGATAGATCCTTCAAAACCTCCCCCCACAGTTAATCAATATTCTGTAAGTACTGAGTATTGATACTTACTGATACCTCAATTCAAGGCACTGAGCCCATTATAGAAGATCACAGGCTCAGGGCCTCACCCCTGCACGGGTCCCTGTGATACCCCTGTTTCACCTGTGAGAAAACCCAGGTGCTGAGGATGGAGGTGTGCCCAGGACTCTGAGCAAGAAACAAGAGTGGTATCCCTCAGCACCGCTGTTCCAGAAGCTGCTGAGGCCCATTCCCGCTGACACGAACTTTTCATTGAAACTGACCTGTGCCGTGCATTTGTAGGATTCCAGTTGATAAGGATAGCCAACATCTTCCTGCTTCCACTTGGGAAGAATGGAAGCGCACCTGGACAGAAATGGCCCAGGGCCCACAGAGAGTCCTCACTTTCCCAGCCCTTGAGGCTGGTTTGATGGTAGAAAGTCTTCCAGGCCCGGATGACCTGCTTCCGGCTCCCCTTCTCAGACCTCCTCACAGAAAGGGAGCATCCACCTGTTAGAACTTCCGACCTTTGCACATGAAAAGATGCTCCACATCGCTCATCATCAGAGAAATGCAGATTAAACCCACAATGAGATATCACCTCACACCAGTGAGGATGGCCCACATCCAAAACACAACAACAAATGTTGGCGAGGATGTGGAGAAAAGGGAACCCTCCTACACTGCTGGTGGGACTGCAAATTAGTTCAACCATTGTGGAAAGCAGTATGGAGGTTCCTCAAAAAACTCAAAATAGAAATACCATTTGACCCAGGAATTCCACTCCTAGGAAATTACCCTAGGAATGCAGCAGCCCAGTTTCAAAATGACAG
This sequence comes from Smutsia gigantea, assembly GCA_032199065.1. Lineage (NCBI taxonomy): Eukaryota > Metazoa > Chordata > Mammalia > Pholidota > Manidae > Smutsia > Smutsia gigantea. The sequence goes on from JAVSCE010020959.1 coordinate 3,980, forward strand.
ATGCGCCCCTATGTTTATTGCAGCACTATTTACAATAGCCAAGAAATGGAAGCAACCTAAGTGTCCATCAGTAGATGAATGGATAAAGAAGAGGTGGTTCATATACACAATGGAATATTATTCAGCCATAAGAAGAAAACAAATCCTACCATTTGCAACAACATGGATGGAGCTAGAGGGTATTATGCTCAGTGAAATAAGCCAAGCCGAAAAAGACAAGTATCAAATGATTTCACTCATATGTGAAGTATAAGAACAAGAAAAAACTGAAGGAACAAAACAGCAGCAGACTCACAGAACCCAAGAACGGACTAATAGTCACCAAAGGGAAAGGGACTGGGGAGGATGGGTGGGAAGGGAGGGACAAGGGGGAAAAAGGGGCATTACGATTAGCAGTCATAATGTTGGGGGGGCACGGGGAGGGCTGTACAACTCAGAGAAGACAAGTAGTGATTCTGTAGCATCTCACTATGCTGATGGACAGTGACTGTAATGGGGTTGGTGGGGGACCTGATGAAGGGGTAGTAACCATAATGTTGCACATGTAACTGTAGATTAATGATACCAAAAAAAAAAAAACTTTTGACCTTTAAGAGACATGAAGTCTCCCAAGGAAGATGACAGTCTGCTCACATGTAGGTTTGATGTTTAGGGTGTAGGAACACATTTGGATCCAGGTGGGCTTCACAACACCCTGCACTTCAAAACCTAAATGTAAGCACAAGCTTTCTTGGACTGGCTGGCTCCTGTCAAAGCCGGGTCCCAAACTTCTTGCTTGGGGCTCGGCCTCTATATGCTTTACCAAAAAATGACAAACTTGACCGTTTTTTGAAAGATGAGGATGACATGGCTTTGGGAACTTTAAAGAAGGGCCTAATAAAGCTGTTGGAAATCCTAATTATCAACTTCCTTCTCTCCTGTCAGTACATGAGAGGGAACGGAGTGCCCTTGGAGTCCTCGCCCAGAAGCATGGGGACCATCACCAACCCACAGGGTATTACACCACAGCTAGGCCCATGTCCCGGGGGGATCCCTTACCTCAGAGCCATTCCTGTCACTGACCTTTATTAGGCCTACAGACAGAATGGGAGCGTTCATGGACCCATATCGGTGGGAAACATCAGTAGGCCACAAAAGTGCTCACAGTGCTTGTACCTCCCGCACAAAGTACAACCCTGGGAAATGCAGGCATTTTGAACTGTCCCATGGACCAAGCATTCAAGATTTGGCAGAGGGACTTCATACGGCTTCCCTGTCTCGGAGATATAAATACACTTTAGTCATGGTTGTATGTTTTCTCACTGGACCAAAGCTTTCCCTTGCAGACAGACCACTGCTGTTTCTGTGGCTAAAATTTCTGTTAGAAAAGATTTCCCATAGCTGGGGAAGCCCATTCAAACTTTGCTGTGGCAAGGGAGCCCACTTACTGGCCTGGCGCTGTGGCTAGCCTGGGCCATCAGGGCGGCTCCATGACAGCCACTGTGAATCGACATCCTTGGCCTTCAGGGTCAGTCGGAGGCACTCACGACTCTACTGCCACTTGGTTGGCTGAATCTGCAGGGACCCTCCACACACCTTGGCCAAAACTCATTGCCATTATCCCTAAGTCTCAGATCCACCCCTTTGGGACTTGTGGACTCATCCTTTCAGATAGGCACAGAACGTCCAGTGCATGTGGCCCTGCCTCCTTTGCCCCACAGTGGGTAAAAGGAGACACCTCAGTATTGTGAAGGCCTACTTGCTTCTATCAAAAACAACCATGCTTTGACAGAGCAATCTTTTCACGGTGCACTCCCAGGAGACGATGGCTTGAAGCATCACCCCTAACCTGGAGATTCCATCTGCTGGGAAAGATGCCCCAGACTGCAGCTCATCAGGAACTGCTGACCCATCCTTGTGCCAGCAAACTCCAGGGAACAGACTCTTGGACTCACATGGCATCTAAAGAAAGCACCCAACTGTGACTGGGCCTGCACCTCATCTGATGACCTGAAAATCAAGATTTCCCAGAATTGGAGCAGACGACACCGGGTGAGACAGCTTCCCCAAGGTGTCTGGACCAGGCCTGTTAGCAGGTTTAGCACTTACAGCCTCTCTTTTCCATCCAGGCTAGTACCTGACTCTGGATTCTCATCCAAATTCATAGTCTCTGAATTTACAACCTTACAGGCTGTGTCACTGATACCACAGTTGACCCCAAACTGTTCTTTTGAGATAGCAGTGCTTTTTTAAAACAGCTTTGAAATTTTGCTGCTTTGCAAACAGGTCACCAGCTGTTTGCTTCATGCTTGTGCCCGCTCTAGGTCTGCCCGCACACGACTGGTGATCTCATTGTGCTCCTACAGCATGCACTGACCTGCTTCCATGGCCACTTGAAGCAGGGTTTGCCCCCTCAGGGAGACCTATTCTGTGCTAAGTTGGAGTAAGTGCCAATAAGTATTCAGTTGGCTACTTCCAGGCCTAGGGTCCTGGTTTAGGGCCATCCTGCGATTTCAAATTATCGTGTTACTTTCGATTCTGTACTTGCTGCCTGCACAAGCTTTGTACAAAGAGATGACCTCTGGTGCATACAGGCCTGATGGATGTGGGCTCTGGGTGGAGGTGCCCAGCAGCTCCCTCTGACCCCATGCTATGTGGACGTGACCTCACCAGGGTTCCGATCCGTACAATTTCCCTCCAACATGGGGCAGGACTCCCAGGAAAGATCCCTCCTGGCACCATGGGACAAAAGGCCCCTGAATTAAGAAAATCTGACACCTGATCAGTGATGCTTCCAGATAAAGATCTCGATCAGAAGTCAGAAATGTGAAAACTAAGAGAAACCGCACTGACATGGAGCTGGGAGACCAGAAGGGGGAGCTCTCATGTCCTACCTGGGACATCAATCACAGAAAGGACCAGAGAGTCACCCACAGGCCCCACAGGAAAGATGGGCGTGGCGTCTCCTACGCAAACCGACCTCTCCCGCGGCTCATCCGGTGAGAGACCCTCATCGCCCTGAACGGCTGTTCTCCGGTGGGCTCGCATTCAGAGCAGCCCCTCCCCACTCCCCCTTCTCCGTAAGGTTCCTCTTTTTTGTGGAACCGGCCTGTGGTTTCGCAGTAGCTACTTGTCCCAGATTGCAATTCTCTGCTGTTCCCAAATCAATTCTGCTGGTAAAATAGCTGACTTCTATTTTTAAGGTCAACAGATGTGTATGTACAATATATAAAGAACTTTAGAAATCAAGGCTAAAAAGATGAACGATCCAAGTTTTAAATGAGCTGAAGACTTGAATACACACTTCACAGAAGGTCCACACACGCCTTGGGCACAGGCAGTTATCGCCCACACCAGCAGCCACTGAGGGGGCGTACATGAACCTCAGAGGCACGCCTGCAAACCACTGCAACTGGGAACATTTAGGAGACAGGAAACACCCAGGTGAGGGAGGCGATGGGGCCTCTGGGCTGCACTTTGCTGAAAAGAGGCAGCTCAGCTCCCTGGGGATGGCCCGGCAGGTCCTTTCACAACAGAGCATGTGCTCACCAGGGACTACCCTGCACTTGCCCCCAGGGGGCGAGGTCACTCAGCACCTGAGTCCCTGCCCAGCCTCGCTCCACGGAGGCTGCCTCTGCTGGCCAGCAGAGGATGCAGCCCAGCGGCCGAGAGGTGGGAGCCGCTGGCCCCAACCACCCTGTGCCACCCGCGTTTTGCGAGTGAAAGGAGCTAGACACACAATGAATGATCCTGTGCTGCCTGTAACCCCAGGACTGGCAGAAGGGTCAGAGCAGGTGCCGCTGTCTGGGAGGGGCTTGGCTGCAGGCTGAGGGCCCTTCCTGCACAGGGCTGTGAGAATAGCACCCACAGAGTCCACCCACATGCCCTCCCAATACATCAGTCTGGGCCGCCTTCCCCCCTTACTCTCAGACTCTCTTTCTCTCTTTGTCTCTCCCTCTGTCTGTCCCTCTCTGTCTCTCTCTCTTTCTCCCTCTCCATCTCTGTCCCTCCCTCCCTCCCTCTGTCTCAGTCTCTGTCCCCTCTTTCCCCACCCCATCTTGTTTACAGGAACTGTCCTCTTCAATCTGTTCTGTCGACTCTAGGTAGGGACAGCCCGCACAGTGGTGGGCAAACAGGGACCGGGTCACCCCATCTACCCCCATCTGGGCTCTGTGGTAGAGGCCTCCCTGACCAGCGGTGGCCCCTGAGTGAAGTCCTGCAGCCTCAGGCCCATTGGGAAATGGAACAGGGTGGGCAGACAGGCGGGTCTTGCCCATGCCCACGGGTCTGGGCACCCTGCTCACAGCGGTGGGCGTGCACCACTGCTGTCTCTCATAGACCTGCCTTGGGTTCCTGCAGACTCTGTGCCAAGGCCCAGAGCCTTGGGGCTTAGGGACACTGACTGCTCTCAGGCAGCCCCCTGGCTGACGCTCTGGCCAGCTGCCCTGCCTCCCTGTGTAAACTAATGGTGGCCCCAATCTGGCCCGGGTTTGAGCCCACCCTGGCCCTGACCCCACAATCCTGGCCTGAGACAGCAAGCAGCCCGACCACCCACCAGCAGGGCCATCCCCCACACAGTCACCACATGAAAGCACTCCGGGGGACCCCTGGGCTCCCACAGCCTCCCCACACCCCTAGCCCAGTGGCCCTCTAGGCCTCAGTTTTCTCAGCTATAAAATGGGATAATAGCCCCCCACAGCTTGGCTTGTGAAGGATGTGGGCAGGCTGTCCCTCCTACTCCAGGACACCCTCCACCAGGGCTGGGGTGGGCTTTCCTCGGCACCCAGGCCGGGGTAGGGGGGCTCCACCCCAGGCTCTCACTGGGGGCTCGTCTGGGATAGTGTCCACTTCCAAGCGATGCCCTCCCTTCTGGCAGGTTGGTGCGGGCAGCTGTCCTCACAGCCTGGCAGCAGCTCCCAGAGCAACAGACCCAGGAGAGAAGGGCAGCCGCTACGAGGGCCTCTCTGACCCGGCCCACAAGTCGCACGCCTCCACCCCTGCCCTGGGTCACTGCAAGGGCAGCCTACACACAACGACACAGATATGAAAGCTGGGCTGAGGGGCCACTTGAGGCCGGCTCTTTCACTTGCTAGGTTCACTTTTAGAAATTTATTCTTGCCCTGAAGGCCACCCTGTCTCTCTGTTCCCAGCCTCATACAGATGTATGGTAACAAGCAAAAATCACAGTTCATAAGTTGATATCCTTGTTTTCTCTGAAATGACATTGCGAACCCTGTTCGACGTTACTATGTGTCCTTCGGGAGTACATTAGAGCGACTGACAGAACTCCCACCCAGTGACCAGAACACCATGTCCCTCTTGGAAAGGCAAGTTATTTCAGGACTGTCACGCTCGGTGCTCATGGGACCACAAATATATTCATGCTTGTGCATTTTGCTTCTCCGTTTGTGTTGTTTCCTAAGGATAAAGTCACAGATTTGGGATTATATGGGGTGGAGTGAATGTTTTACTCCCTCCTGATATGAATTTAAACGTCCTCCTCCCAGGAGTTGGCCACTGCGCCTCTCACCAGCGGCACTCACGGGCGCCATGCCCCTCTCGGCCCCTGTACCTGCTTCTTGCTGTGGTGTCGGATCCCCAGCAGCCATCCTGGGCCACGAGGCTACTTTAAGGATGGAAGTGCCACACTGCAAGGAAGAAAAGAAAGATCCCCAATAATATTGTGGAAGAGCCATGCCAGCCTTAGATTTCCTATTTCCAGGTTTGTTTCATGTGAGAGAAAACTAAAGCCTGTGCTAGTTAAGTGTCTGAGGTTTAGATCTCTGTTATGAGCTACTTCTTAACCTCTTCAAACATTGCTAGGATTGGTTTTAGCATACTAAAAATTTCTAAGTTATTTACAGGTGTCGAGTGGGACTCAATTGTCGCCTAACAGTGCATTTGGGGAGGGACATTATAGGCAGAAGGAGGACAGCCATTCTCAGGGACACAGAAATCACTTCCTGGAGTGTGAGGCCATCTGCTCTCATCTTACGGAGAGGGTGTCAGGTGTGACATAAACTCACACCTTCACTTCATGGGGAGCACTGAGGCAGAGCATCTGGATGGAGACTTCACCTCTGTGTCTGTGTCTCCATCCTCTCTCCCTCTCCCTCGGCCTCTGTCTCTGCCTCTTCGCCCTGCTCCCTCTCCCCCTGCCCTTAGCAGGAGAGGGGTCAGCGAGTCCCCTGCCCAGGACAGGGTGAGTAACTCACCATGAATATGGGCGGGTTGCACAGCTTGGAGGAGAAGCTGGAAAACTGACACCCTGCAAAGCAGGAGAGCCCAGCCCCGCTGGCACTCTGTGAAAGGCTATTTCTGTCCTCCCTGTGTTCAGACGGAGACACACCATCCAGCCCGATAAATGCCCCTTTGTGTTAGATGGGTTTCCATCAACTTGTGAGATGCCCTTAACGAGAGCTGGCTACATGGTGCCCTGGGCTCTGCCCAGCAAAGGCCTGCCAGGTCCTGGCCCCCTGCCAGCCTACGACACTTTGTCTGCCTCCCACATGATTCTGGTGGGAAGGAGCGAGAGTCTGTCCTTGGGCAGGCTGCTTCACCCCCAGGCCGCAGGCGGCAGCTGTGGAGTCGAAACGGAATATCCCCACTACCCAGTCCTCCCTATCAACCTTGAAAAGCAAGGAAAGAACCAAAGTCTAGCCGAAGGAGCAGGGTTCCAGGAACCTGGAAGACGCTGTTGAGGCCACCATGTTCAGAAGCACAGACCAGGCCTTCCGGAAGGCAGGCAACAGCTAGAGAGGGCCAGGCTGGGTTGAAGTGGGACCCACCCCCACCCGACACCCTGCGGCTCTGCTCAGTGAACAGGGTCCCCCGGGAAGAGGGCAGCCTCGTCAGCCGCCACGAGATGCTCAGGGCAGGGCCTCCCCTGGTCGCTGGGGAGCCGACCCAACCCATTCAAAACCACTACTTGATTCCAACTCCCACCAGGCTCCGCCTGGGGCCCCTGGATCAGCTGTGCTGGCCTCCCCGGGACCTGGGTGGAAATGAGGGGGTGGGCAGGCAAGCCGCATCCCTCAGTGGTTCTGTATTCCCAGCTGAGACAGCACACCGATGCCTCCCGGACAGGTGCCCTGCAGGCATAGGTGCAGGGGTGAGGAGGTCAGGTGGGATCTAGGGCTGGGCCAGAAGCCGCCACCCCACTACAGCTCCTGGGGCATTTGCAGAGGCGGCCCCAGGGGCAAGAATCCGTGGGCCAGCCTGGGGTCTGAGGCGGGCTGTGCCTCCCCAGGGGAGAGAGAAGGGCTTGAGGCAGTCTGGCAGTCCTGGCCTCCCCATGGCCTCGGGCGCTGCCGGCACTGTCTGGGGTGGGGCAGGCGGGCGGGCTCCGGAGACTTGGGTTCAAATCTCAGCTCCGGGAGCCCCTGTTTCCCCCCAGGGAGAAAGCACACCAAGGCCCAGCCTGCCGCAGCAGCCCTGCTGGTGCCATCCTTGGCCTCCTGGTGGCAGTGCCTCCTCTTGGTCGGGACCTATGGGATCCTGGTCCTACCTGGTGACTAGACCCCAGCAGCCCCGGCAGGAAGCATCCTGGAAGCTGGGGTGCTGAAAGAGGAGCCCCCTGAGCCTCAGTGCCAGGGGGCTAGAGGGGCAGGGGGAGTGGGGGTGCAGCTAGGGTACCCTCACGGTCACAGGAGGCTTCCTGGAGGAGGGGGACCCCAGACTTGGAGAATAAGGAGACTCTGACCCTGGGCAAGGGGAGGCAGGGAAGGGGGCTTGCGGGCTGGGTCCATCAGCAACGGTCCTCTGAGCACTGGGGCTGCACGCAAGGCCCAGGCTGGGCCTCTAGCCCAGACGGCTTCCCGGGCAGGCCAGCGCCAGCAGACGCCCTTCAGGAGAGGAAGTGGGTGCCACACGAGACTTGACCTGCCAGCAACCACTCTTCACCAGACCACAGACCACTGCCCTCACAAGGTCCCAGACACCCATCCAAGCTCCTACACTCACCTGTGGCCCAGCAGCTGCACGGCCTGAGTCAACGGTTGAAGTCAGGGCCAAGAATACAGAGCCTGGCAACCTGTCATTAGTGGTTTGCAGAGCATGGGCTGGGCCAGACCGCCTGGGTCAAGGGACACATGGGGCTAGACAAAGAGGACATGACCCCCCAGGCAGCCATCAGGTCTGAGCTGAGGTTCAGCCTGGGGCTTTGTGTATGGGGAGGGGCAGCGGGGCACAGGGCAGACAATATATATGCGAATAAGAATGGTGCTTTCAGGAGCTGACCCAGAGCACAGGGTGAGGGGGATCCCAGC
>JAVSCE010020960.1:0-11342 GCA_032199065.1 Smutsia gigantea
ACAAAGCCACAATTTCTGTGGGACGCAGCAAAGGCAGTTCTAAGAGGAAAGTATATTGCAATCCAGGACTATTTAAAGAAGGAAGAACATTCCCAAATGAATAGTCTAAAGACACAATTACTGAAATTGGAAAAAGAAGAACAAATGAGGCCCAAAGTCACCAGAAGGAGGGACATAATAAAATTAGAGAAGAAATAAATAAAATTGAGAAGAATAAAACAATAGAAAAAATCAATAAAACCAAGAGCTGGTTATTTGAAAAAATAAACAAAATAGATAAACCCCTAGCCAGACTCATTAAGAGAAAAAGAGAATCTACACACATAAACACAATCAGAAATGAGAAAGGAAAAAATCACGACGGACCACACAGAAATACAAAGAATCATAAGAGAATATTATGAGAATCTATATGCTAACAAGCTGGAAAACATAGAAGAAATGGACAACTTCATAGAAAAATACAACCTTCCAAGACTGACCAAGCAAGAAACAGAAAAACTAAACAGACCAATCACCAGTGACGAAATCGAATTGTTTATCAAAAAACTACCCAAGAACAAAACACCTGGGCCTGATGGATTCACCTCTGAATTCTACCAGACATATAGAGAAGAAATAACACCGATTCTCCTTAAAGTTTTCCAAGAAATAGAAGAGGAGGGAATACTTCCAAACTCATTCTATGAAGCCAGCATCACTCTAATACCAAAACCGGCAAAGACCTCACCAAAAAAGAAAATTACAGACCAATATCCCTGATGAACGTAGATGCAAAAATACTCAACAAAATATTAGCAAACCAAATTCAAAAATACATCAAGAGGATCATACACCATGATCAAGTGGGATTCATCCCAAGGATGCAAGGATGGTACAACATTCGAAAATCAATCAACATCATCCACCACATCAACAAAAAGAAGAACAAAAACCACATGATCATCTCCATAGATGCTGATAAAGCATTTGACAAAATTCAGCATCCATTCATGATTAAAACTCTCAACAAAATGGGTATAGAGGGCAAGTACCTCAACATCATAAAGGCCATATATGACAAACCCACAGCTAACATCATACTTAACAGCGAGAAGCTGAAAGCTTTTCATCTAAGATCGGGAGCAAGACAGGGATGCCCACTCTTTCCACTGTTATTCAACATAGTATTGGAGGTCCTAGCCACGGCAATCAGACAAAACAAAGACATACAAGGCATCCAGATTGGTAAAGAAGAAGTCAAATTGTCACTATTTGCAGATGACATGATACTGTACATAAAAAACCCTAAAGATTCCATTCCAAAACTACTAGAACTAATATCTGAATTCAGCAAGTTGCAGGATACAAAATTAACACACAGAAATCTGTTGCTTTCCTATACACTAATGATGAACTAACAGAAAGAGAAATCAGAAAAACAATTCCATTCACAATTGCATCAAAAAGAATAAAATACCTAGGAATAAACCTAACGAAGGAAGTGAAAGACCTGTACTCTGAAAACTACAAGACACTCCTAAGAGAAATTAAAGAGGACACTAACAAATGGAAATGCATCCCATGCTCTTGGCTAGGAAGAATAAATATTGTCAAAATGGCTATACTACCTAAAGCAATCTACAGATTCAATGCAATCCCTATCAAACTACCAACAGCTTTCTTCAATGAACTGGAACAAATAATTCTAAAATTCATATGGAACCACAAAAGACCCGAATAGCCAAATCAATCCTGAGAAGGAGGAATAAAACAGGGGGAATTACACTCCCTGACTTCAAGCTCTACTACAAAGCCACAGTAATCAAGACAATTTGGTATTGGCACAAAAACAGACCCACAGACCAGTGGAACAGAATAGAAAAATCCAAACATTAACCCAAACATATACAGTCAATTAATATTTGATAAAAGTGCCTTGGATATACAATGGGGAGATGACAGCCTCTTCAGCAGCTGGTGTTGGAAAAACTGGACAGCTACATGTAAGAGAATGAAACTGGACTACTGTCTAGCCCCATACACAAAGGTAAACTCAAGGTGGATCAAAAGACCTGAATGTAAGTCATGAAACCATAAAACTCTCAGAAGAAAACGTACGCAAAAATCTCTTGGACATAAACATGAGCGACTTCTTCATGAACATATCTCCCCGGGCAAGGGAAACAAAAGCAAAAATGAACAAGTGGGACTATATCAAGCTGAAAAGCTTCTGTACAGCAAAGGACACCATCAGTAGAACAAAAAGACATCCTACAGTATGGGAGAATATATTCATAAAAAACGTATCTGATAAAGGGTTGACATCCAAAATATATAAAGAACTCATGCACCTTAACAAACAGAAAGCAAATAATCCAATTAAGAAATGGGCAGAGGACATGAATAGACACTTCTCCAAAGAAGAAATTCAGATGGCCAACAGGCACATGAAAAGATGCTCCACATCGCTAATCATCAGAGAAATGCAGATTAAAACCACAATGAGATATCACCTCACACCAGTGAGGATGGCCAACATCCAAAACACAAACAACAACAAATGTTGGCGAGGATGTGGAGAAAAGGGAACCCTCCTACACTGCTGGTGGGACTGCAAATTAGTTCAACCATTGTGGAAAGCAGTATGGAGGTTCCTCAAAAAACTCAAAATAGAAATACCATTTGACCCAGGAATTCCACTCCTAGGAATTTACCCTAAGAATGCAGCAGCCCAATTTGAAAAGGACAGATGCACCCCTATGTTTATTGCAGCACTATTTACAATAGCCAAGAAATGGAAGCAACCTAAGTGTCCATCAGTAGATGAATGGATAAAGAAGATGTGGTACATATACCCAATGGAATATTATTCAGCCATAAGAAGAAAACAAATCCTACCATTTGCAACAACATGGATGGAGCTAGAGAGTATTATGCTCAGTGAAATAAGCCAAGCCGAAAAAGACAAGTATCAAATGATTTCACTCATATGTGGAGTATAAGAACAAAGAAAAAAACTGAAGGAACAAAACAGCAGCAGACTCACAGAACCCAAGAACGGACTAATAGTTACCAAAGGGAAAGGGACTGGGGAAAATGGGCGGGAAGGGAGGGATAAGAGGGAAAAAGGGGCATTACGATTAGCAGATGTAATGTTGGGGGGGCACGGGGAGGGCAGTACAACTCAGAGAAGACAAGTAGTGATTCTATAGCATCTCACTACGCTGATGGACAGTGACTGTAATGGGGTTGGTGGGGGGGACCTGATGAAGGGGTAGTTTAATAATCGTAATATTGCACATGTAATTGTAAATTAATGATAATAAAATAAATTAAAAAAAAAAAGAATAAACCAGAAGAACTTGGGAAAGACCAGTGGGGCTGCCCTCTGGATTTCCTCGTGGTGGTAGTCGGACCACAGCTGTACACTACCTTCCCAGCCTTCCCTGACCCCAGCAGAGCTCACTAAAAAAAAAAAAAAAAAAAAAAAAGCATATCTACTTAATCTGAAAAAATTATGTTTATGTATTTATATTGGTCTATTTTATTAAAAATTATGTAAAACCCTGCCCCATTTGTGGACATTTTTATGACCATTTTTTGTGATCATTTTACAGCTATGCTTGAGAATTATTTTATACCTTTGAAGGTGATAGTTAACTATAATAAATTACATACAAAAAAAAAAAAAAGAATCAACAGAAGCCTGAGCCTCCACAGATTCTTGCTGTGACCTAGAGGAAGACCTAATATTGCCCCCACCTTATGCACTGCCAAGGCCGTTAGCACCCAGCCCCCAGTCCCTGATACCCAACTGCCGACAGCCTCCCTGCCAACTCCAGAACCAGTGAACCCACTCTCCCCTGGACCATCAGCCATACTGCACCCTCCGCCGGGAGCAGGTGCCCTTAAAATGCCAGTTCAAGAGAAGCAGGAGCCTGAAAGGCATAATATGCGGCCATCCAGCCCAGCCAGTCCATGTTTTACTATCAACGCTTCTCCACAACTGACACGGCGTGAGAAAAGCCACAAGCCCTGGTTGATGTCATGGAATCCCTCTTGCAAATCCATCAGCCGACCTAAAAAAACTGTCAACAGCTTCTCCGCACCCTGTTCACAACAGAAAAGAGGAGGCAGCCAGGGTCCTATGTGTGGTCAGCTATAGGCAACAAAGAGACGCTCCAGGCCTCTTTTGGTCTACTGGTCTGCACAACGGGTAGGAAAAGCAACCAGAAGTCCAGAAGCTGTGTCCAAACAGGTCATCGCATCCTGATATCCTTGTGACACAGGTAGAGGCCCAATAGAGTCTATCTACCACCTAACGAGGGGTATAGGCACCTTGGCTATTGTCCAATGTTGCTGTGGAACTCGGTGTAAGTCCCTTTTGGAGCACACGACACACTCCTGCCAGGCTCTACTAACTTCATCAAAGGTCAAAGGCAAGCCCCATCGACGGGCTACAGCACACATTGTCTTTTGCCCCGCATGCAACAAATGCTGATGTAGCCATTGGACTACATCAGAGGCAGGCTTTCCTTCTAACCAACGTATCTGGGCCAATTTATCCGCTTCATCATTTCCTGGGGATGCCAGTGGCAAATGACCTGTCACATGGTATACTGTAATTATTTTAGTCTGACCACAGGCCCATAAGTCTTGCAACAATTCTTGCCACCAACGGGGTCGGTGACGAACCAGCCAGTTGGCATGGTACCAGGTTGGTACCACAGGGTCAAGTCCCGATGGACAGCGCAGCTGTCAGTGCAGACAGCTATAGGGGAGGGCTCCTGGCTGACCACAAGCCACACGGCCCTCAACTCTGCCCATTGGCTGCTCTTCCCTTCACCATCTTCCATCCATATTGTCTCAGTCTTTGGATGCAAAGCTATAGCCCTCCATTTTGGGGGCTGACCATGGCTGGAGCCATCTGTGTACCATGCATCTTCACGTATAGGGGCTCTTTCATCCTGATAGGGACGCTGCTACCAATGGTTCAAAAGCAAGTTCTTCCTGCTTTTCACCAGTATATGTCACCGGCCCCAACACGCATTGGAGTTCTTCACTCAAGGGGCTACTAGAAAGGGCACTTCGCTGCTCAAGGTAAGCACCCCACTTGCCTAGTGTGGGTGTTTGTGCCACACCAGTCCTTGGCTTTTGGGTCCAGTCTCGTACCCACCCCAAGATGGGACAAGTGGTTATTACCTTTATTGGGGCCATTCCAGTGATGGGTTCTGTAGCCAGCAAGGCATGATACACGGCAGCCAGTTGTTTTTCTATCAAACTGTATCGTACCTCTGTCCCTTTCCACAGTTGTGACCAGAATCCAATGGGTTGGCGAGTTCATTCAAGCCGCTGCCAGAGACCCCAGCCATAACTGTCTTCAGTGACATGAACGTCCAGCTCACAGGGTCATGATGGGTCTATCACACTCAAGGCCTGCACAGCTGTGACTGCCCTTTTGGCTGTAGTAAAGGCAGATGCACATGTCTCATCCCAGTCCCACCTGACACCCTTTCATACCAACCGGTATAAGGGCATCAGAATTTGTGCCAAGTGCATGATAAACACTCTCCAGTAGCCTAGAAGACCCAAAAACTCCTGTAGCAATGCTACAGTTGTAGGGGTAGGAAAGGCCTGGACTTAACTATGACTGCTTCTGGTATCACTTTGGTCTTACCCGACCAGACGATCTTCAAGAATTTCACAGACAAACCAGGTCCCTGAACCTTGGTGCTGTTCACAGCCCATCCTTTCTCCTATAGATGTTGCAGCAGCCTAGGTGCTGCACCTTCTAGATCTGAAAGAGAATCGGACGTGAGCATGACATCATCAATATAATGGTATAGCCACACCGTTGGCGGTTTCTCCCATGTAGCCAAGTCCTGGGCTACAAGTTCATTACAGGTGGTGGGGCTGTGGAGGTATCCCTGTTGGAGGATGGTGAAAGTCCACTGCCATCCTTCCCACATGAAGGCAAACTGTTCCGGACTTTCCTGCTCAATGTCAATGGAAAAGAAGGCATTAGCAAGATCTACCACATAATGATATGTTCCTAGTTCATGGCTGAGAGTATCCATCAAGCCTGCAATAGAGGGGACAGCAGCATGCATAGGGGGTATGACCTTATTAAGTTCTCTGTAATCCACAGTCATACGCCAGGAGCCATCTGGCTTTTTGACTGGCCACACTGGGGAATTGAACGGACTATGGGTGGGCTTTATAATACCCACCTTTTCCAGCTGCTGGAGAGTTTCTTCAATCTCTTTATGCCCCCCAGGCAGTTTGTATTGTTTGGTATTAGTCATCCACTGAGGTACAGGCAAAGCTATGGGCCGGTGCCTAGCATGTCCCCTCAGAACTGCCTTCACCACACGTACTCTCAGTCTGAACTCACCTGCAGTGGTCTGCAACCATAGACCCTGTAGGATATCAATCCCCAAATACACTCAGGGATAGGAGATAGACACACAGTATACTTTTTTAGAGGTAGGCACCCTATTCCCAAAAGAATTTGGGCTTTTTTCACTCTGATAGCCTTCCCCCAATATCCATCTATGATAGTGGGGGCCCCGGGGAACTGCTCTGGGTTACCATGAATCAGTGAACATTCAGCCCCAGTGTCCACCAGAGCCAGGACACATTGTATGTTCACTGGAGACCAATAGATAGCTATTTCAACATGTGGTCTCCGGTCCCCCCCTGGTCCCTCAGGGCAGATACCTTGACCTTCCCCTCAGTCAAACTATGTTCGCCAATCACCTTCCTGTGTGGGCTCAAGTGAGGTTGGCTCGCTTTCCAGCAAGAAGTCTTACGAACACACAGGCTGGACTCGTGGCTCTGTCTCTGACCTCTGGCTCTTCGGTCTTAATGGCTGGAACTGCTGCTCTGTTTCAGCTGTTGTCATAGCTCTAGTAAGATCCTATCTGACTTCCCATCTAATGTCCTTCCATCTGCTCCTGCCCGTATTAAATCAACGCACATCTGTGTCCTCGTAATCTTCATGGGGCCCTGTAAATTCTTCCTGTGCTCAACAGGTCTTATTTCTTTCCATATTCTTGTTGCTTCAGCCTCTCCTAAGTCTGCTACTGTACATGTCACCTCGCTTATGGGATGCCCTAAGTGAGGGGAAAGAATGGCCACTAGAGACCCAAAGAGGGATGTAGGAGCTTTTTTGAAGTGCAATATCTGTCATCCCAGTAGTGAAAATCTCTTCATCTGGGCCATAATTCTCTGGACTATAGATGGCATTTCTCATGCCTACCTCTGGTAGCACCTGTTGGAGTTCAGCATATGTCTTCCATCTAACAGGAGAGGATGGTAGATCACCCAGATTGGGCCACACAGCACAAAGTGAAGCCATAACCCAATCGAGGAGCGAGTGAATCCCTGGGGTCTGATGTCTGTTTTGTAATTGCTGCCTCAAGGCAGGCTGCACTGTCAGGGAAGACAGCTTTTCCATCTCTGACCCTGACAGAACAATTCCATCCACCCCTAATTCCCACAGACGCAGGAGCCAAGCTGATAGTGACTCTGAGGGCTTCTGCCTAAACCAGGAGTCCAAATCCACCAGCTCAGCCTGAGTATAGGGGCGGACCATAAAGTGCTCCACGACATGGGGAGAGGGCTGCTCCTCTCCTTGGGGAACTTTCAGCTGCTGGGTCTTTATTTTCTTTACAACCACTGGGTGTGCTTTCAATACAGGAGGCGCCAGTGCCTCCGGCATCCCCCCTTCGCCTTTCTCCAGTTCCTCCATTTCCGGGGCTCATGGCACCTTTCTCTCCCCTCCCGAGTGCCTCCTATGCTACAACCTTTACCTTTTCTACTATACCTCGCATCAATGCTACCTCAGTCTTCAGAGGTCTCTTACCTTCAGCTCAATGCTTCCCACCTGACGTTCTCATACCACCTCTGCCTGTGCTTCCCTCAGGAGTTCGTCTTTTTCCTTGATGGCCTCTTCCTCCTTCAGAATACCTGGGAGCACTGCCATCTCGTCTCCAATGGCACCTTGCTGCTGGTGGTCTTGTATCAGTGCCATATCTTTCTTCAGGGAATCCACAAAAGTGTGTAGCTTGCATTCTCGTGCCACCTCCTCTCGCATCAATGCCATTTCTCTCCTCAGGGAATCCACACAAGTTTGCAGCTTGCATTCTCGTGCTGCCTCTTGCATCAATGCCATTTCCCTCCTCAGGGAATCCACAGAAGTTTGCAGCTCGCGTTCTCGTGCCACCATTTCTTGGGTCTCTTCTGCAGACTTTTTTAATACTGTGAGAAGCAGCTAACCCACAGTCCCCACTGCCTCACGGGCACTCTGCTTCTCAAAGGATCTGCTTACTATACCAAGGGCCACCCCTATTGCCTCAGGTGTCACCTCCACTTGCCTACAGTCCTGGGGTGGGGCCCAGTCCTCTAGGAGGCAAGCCACCTCAGAACACATACCCATTGGGGTACAATCCACTGTTTCCCCATTCACAGGGGCAGCCCGCTGAAGCACCCCTCCCATAAGGGAAGCTTTTCTTTTTCCTTTGTCAACAGTGAATCCTGCCAACTACACCAATTGTCTTGCCAATGGGTTTCAGCCCCAGGCAAGTTCGCTATGGATTCAGTGCGACCAAAGAAATTGACAGCAGAACGTTCTTTGGGGTGAAAGGGTTTATTACCCAGCTTGTTCTCCCCGCATAGGTCGAGCACCAGCATCTCTGCCTCCGCCCAGAGCACTGGGCCGAGTTCCCTATACAGCTCAATAATAGTTTATGGCCTAAAGGTGTGGAAGCGGTAGCCTAGCAACAGGCCAGTTACATCATCAGGTGGTTTAAGTTCAGTGAGGATCCTGGCTATAGGAACCCCAACTTCCCCACAACACCTTATTCATAGGTCAAGCCACCCCAGACATCAGAAAAAAAGCTCCAAAAATTGAAGTCTTTCCAAGGATGATTACCACTCAGCTGATTAAAATTACCAACAAAATATATCTAAACAGAGAAGTTCAGGCTGACAGAGAGGCTGAAAGAGAAATGAAGAAAAAGGCCAGCCTCCTGGCAGCAGCCCTAAAAGAAACAGAGATGACCAAAAGGCAGAGAAAAGCTGACCACCAAGAGGGGGGAGGCCTAGGACCCCCCCCCCACCCCCCCAGCCAGGGACCAGTGTGCTTACAGTAAGGAGAAGGGGCATTAGAAGAACAAATGCCCCAACTGAGGCAAAGTCCTGAAGCCCAGTGGCTCTGGGAAGAACCGCATGGGGAAAGGCTCACTGTCTTGGCAGGAACAGACTCAGACTGACAAGCACCAGGCTCTCTCACTCTAGACCCCCATGAGCCCATTATCAAAATGAAAATGGGGGGCCAAAACGTGACTTTTATGGTTGACACAGGAGCAGAACACTCCGTTGTCACCCTCCCTGTAGCCCCCTTCAGTGAAAAAGACTGCAGCTATTCTCAGAGCCACAAAGACAGCAGCAGTATCCCCCTCACTAGAGGTGAGAGCAAGCATCAAGGAACACCTGATCAGACTCAGAGAGGCAGGCATTCTAATCTAGCGTCAGTCGACTTGAAACACCCTACTTCTACCAGTCAAAAAAAGCCAGGAGGAGAACGATAGTGGCGTGAGAGGTGAGACGGAGGCTTACTCCAAAAACCGCACATAATACGAAAATGTAACTGATACAACTA
The DNA here is from genome assembly GCA_032199065.1 of Smutsia gigantea. NCBI lineage: Eukaryota > Metazoa > Chordata > Mammalia > Pholidota > Manidae > Smutsia > Smutsia gigantea. The sequence goes on from JAVSCE010020960.1 coordinate 9,647, forward strand.
CACCTGAAAGAGCAACAGGAAAGAGGACTGCACCAAACTGCAGACACCTGGAGACAAGATCAGACCTCACAGAACAGGGTAACATAGTAAAGCTGTGTCCCAGCAGGACCCGAGCCCTTCCACCACCCCAGCTCACTGGCGGGAGGAAGAGAAACGGAGCAGGGAGGGAGTGGAGGCCTGGGACTGCTGAATACCTAACTCCGGAGATCTGCTCTAGGTGCACAATCCTGTATTTCATGGTGCTTGCATGATACTCTCATAATTAGGGGGTTGGAAAGCTAAGACAAGCAGAATTCCTGGAGAGACTGAGATTCCAGCTGCTTGTGAAAAGCAGGGATCCATATCCAGCTGCTCTGGGACAAAAGAAAGGCAGGCAGTCTGAGAGACTTCCTAATAAGGAAGCGCTTAGCAAGATGGCTGCTAAAGGGGCAAGGATTGCACAGAGTTTATTGCTCAGGAGAAAGGACAGGTAGACAAATTTCTCCGGGTGCACTCTGCCCAGCAGGTTGGGAGCTTTCACGATCTTCAGGTGCTCCAGCTCCCTGGAAGCCTACACACCTCCAAGAACCCCCTCCATGATAGGCAGCCTATTGCACCTTCCTCCTGGTCAGCCCCACCTGACTCCCAAACCAGCAAACCCTACCCTGGCGTTAGGCCAGCCAGAGGGAAGATCTGTCTACAGTAACTACAAATGCAAAGCATAGAGGCTTATACCTGTGTGCTCAGCCCACTGGTTCAGGCAGTGGAGACAGGCATAGCAGCCGGGAAGCAGGAAACAGCTCTTTCCTCCCCCTAGGCACCATTACCAGCCCCCTGTGACCCCTGATATTGCTTCAGGGGCTGAGCAGCTCCAGAGAGAGCTTCTAGGCACTAGAGGGCACCATATGCAAAAAAGAAACACCAAAGGAACCTGGTCCAGAATAAAATTATGCATACAACTCCTGAGAAAGATTTAAATGATTTCGACCTCATGACTCTCGCTGAAAGGGAGTTCAAAATAAAAATCATTAACATGCTCAGGGAGGTACGGAAAGATATTCAAGAACTCAGGAATGAACTCCAGTCGGAGATCCAATCATTGGAAAGCACAATGGAGGTTATTAAAAGCAGATTGGATACAGTGGAGGAGACAATAAATAAAATAGAAACTAGAGAAGAGGAATACAAAGAGGTTGAGGCACAGAGAGAAAAACGGATCTCTAAGAGTGAAAGAATATTGGGAGAACTGTGTGACCAATCCAAACGGAACAATATTCGCACAATAGGAGTACCAGAAGAAGAGAGAGAAAAAGGGATAGAAAGTGTCTTTGAGGAGGTAATTGCTGAAAATTCCCCAATCTGGGGAAGGAGATAGTCTCGCAGGCCATGGAGGTACACAGATCTCCCAACACAAGACACCCAAAGAAGACAACGCCAAGACATATGGTAATTAAAATGGCAAGGATCAAGGATAAGGACAGACTACTAAAAGCAGCCAGAGAGAGAAATAAGATCACATACAAAAGAAAGCCCATCAGGCTATCATCAGACTTCTCAACAGAAACCTTACAGGCCAAAAGGGAGTGGCATGGTGTATTTAATGCAATGAAGCAGAAGAGCCTCAACCAAGATTACTTTATCATTTAAATTTGAAGGAGGGATTTAAAAATTTCCACATAAGCAAAAGTTGAGAGAATTTACCTCCCACAAACCATCT
>JAVSCE010020961.1:0-130982 GCA_032199065.1 Smutsia gigantea
GAAATAATGAAAATGAGTTTTCTGTAAACTGTGATTGCCTGCTGCAGGAAGGCCAGGTCATTCTGCTATGGGGTCAGTATTTCGTTTCAGTTTGCTTACCTACCAATACGCAGTAGGCATCGCTCTCTGGGGCCCTTGTTGATAGCAATGCCAAAAAGATAGGTCAGGATACAGATGTTCAACTATTTTTTAATCACGCATGGCATTAAAGAGAAACGCCACTGTGTGTGTGGGCCACCCAGATCGTGCCTTCAGGACCCACACACTCACTTCCCTGGCTGCGCTGGTGTTGGGTGCTGGCAGCTCATGGCTGAGTCCCTCTGTAGGAATTGCCCATGTCAGCAAAAACTGCCTTCCTTGGAGCAGCCCACTTCCAAAGCTCAGCCACCTGTAAGTGTCAAGGCCCAGCTGATGCCCTGTGCCTCCATCAGGGATAACTCGGAAGGGTCTTCCAGTCTGGGGGCTCTGCGGATGGGGAGGCCCCTTTGTGATGGCAACACAGTTCATGTTCTTCTTCTGTCCCCTCCAGCTTCTGCCATCTCTTTACGGGGCTGTTCCCAGGGACACAGCCTAAAAATTCTCCTGCCTACCAATCTCCTTCTCAGGAATTGGTGTCTTCAAAGTTCTGTGTGTAACTGGAATATCCAACTGTGTTGAAATGGAAGTTTAATCTTTTCAAGCTTCATTTTATTCTTTTGGCAAATTAGAATAATAACTCCCTTAGAAAGTTTTTGTTATGAGAGATATATAATGTACATTATAATAATTATATGTACTCAACATTATGTATATACTCAATACATGTTGGTTGTACTTATTTTTATAATCGATCAGGCAGAACAAAGGTTCCAACCTGTGTGATTGGGTATTATTAAGATGCACTCTAATTAGATCTTCATTACCAAGGCCAGTAAATGAAAATAACACTAATAACATTTAATTTGTTTGGGTATCTTAGCAAACAAGAGCTAGTAGAAAGGCTATTACGTAAACTGAAGGAAATAAGTGATGTTTACTGTGGACATGTTTTTGTAGGAAAAGAACACACACCTACACCAGGTTTATTGTTGAATATTGTTTGAAAATAATTCCGGCTAAAGCTGGTAGCTGGCATGATAACATATTTGCTGTAAGTTGGTTCAAGTCATAGGGACAATTAAAAATAAAAACTAGGAGGGTGAAGCAGAGCCTTTGGGGAGAACTGGTATTTGTTGTCTATGTAGGGTTTTTAAAATTGTTACTATTTTATAGGAATTGATGACAGGCTTTTCTGACTTCAGTGGAGTGAGTCCATCTAAATCTTCTGGATTTCAGTTGGGAGGTGGGAGATCTGTGGGGAGGCACACAGTCACTAACATTTTCATTTTCCTGCTCATGCATTTTTTATAAAAGGATCATGGAACCCCTACCTTATAAGTTCAAAAAAAAAGTTATCAAAAGAAGCTGTTGGATTATCCAAAGAAAAATGATTTCTGCATCTTCAGTAGGACTGGACAGAACAGGATACTGTCATAATTAATACAGGATAATGATCCATTTTGTTACCCAGTAATCCAGATTAGTTTGAAAGTTTTACATTGCTTAATTCGTATTTTTTTCCCCTAAAGCCTTTATAAATGATCACCTGACTTTGATCAGAGCAGAGCTAAAATATCAGGGCTGGATTGTTTGCACTAACACTTGTTGCTAATTAAAAAAAAGAAAATCAGATAAATCAGCCAATTTTGATATTATCTCAAAATTTCAGTTATCATTTATAAATCAGTATCCCAGGTCTTTGCAATTTACAACTACAAAATGAGATTGCATAATTTCATTTTGTAACTTGGAAAAATTGTAGTATTTCAAACTTATAGGCAAGTGGTTTACAATGAATGAAGTAGTTTAGTTTAATGACGGCTTTAATATATAAATCTGATTTACAAATTTTTGATACTTTACCACATTTATCTAAGATTATGTTAAGCAATAAAATAATGCAAGGTGTTTTAAAGCCTTATGTATATTCCATAGTCCCATTCTCCATTCTCCTTCCCTAGAAGGAGGTAACTGCTATCCTGGACTTGTATTTATCATTACAGTAAATATTTTTACAATTTAAATATATATGTGGAGAACCACTAACAAAATGCAGTTTTATTTTCATATATGTAATGCTTTATTTCAATATTTTTTTTGGCAAATTATTAAATTTTTAAGATAAACTGGTATGCATAAATGTAGTTTATTCATTCACCTGCTATATAGTATTCCCTTATATGATAGATAACAATAGATTCATCCATATCCCTGTCTTTGGTACTTGAGTTTATTTCTAATTTTTATTACAAATATCCACTGTGCCATGGATGAGGGCTTCTCTGTGGAAATACCAAAAATGGAATGGCTGGAACCCAAGGCCCCAGGCTATATCTTTTTACTTCGCTCTTGAAAGTAGTATATATATGTATCTTCAACTTTTCTACATAAAGCTAAACAGTTTCCAAAATAGTTATGCCAATGTATATTCCTACCAGCAGTGAATGAGACTTCCGTTGTTAAACATACTGCCATTAGTTGGTCTCATCAATTTTTTGTCCACCTGGTTGGTGTATTAGAATATCTTACTGTTACTATTTTATAGCAGTATTCTATTATTTTACTTTTTAATTTCCTGATTATTAATGAAATTTATCTTTTTTATATGTTTATTGGACATGTGAGTTTCTTTTTCATTTAAATACTTGCTTATGTTCAACTGTCCACATTTAAAGGTAGATTGGTTTCCTTTTTCTTGTTGATTACAAGAATTTCTTATGTGTTGGATACTAGTATTTTTAATTATACATGTTACAAATATCTTTTCCAAATATGTGGCTTGTGTTTTTTTTTTGTCACTCTACTCTCTTTTGAGTAACTAAAGTTCTTAATTATAATGAAGCCAAATTGATCAAACTTATACTATTTGCTTTAAGGGGTTTATTTGGTCTTAAGAAATTTTTCTCTATCTGGAGGTTGTAATGCTTATACATATAAATTTCACATACAGATAAAATAGCTAAGCTGGACTTATTCTATTAATGTAAGATGTCTGATTACTTCAATATTAGAAAATCAATTGGTTTATCTTGCCATGTTAACCATAAGAGAAAAATAGTGTGATTATCTCAAAAGCGAAAAAAGAAAAGGATAAATTTATCAGTCACTCAGGACAAAATCTTTTTGCAAATTACCAAAGAACTTTCTTAAGCTCATAAAGAATATTTTAAAAATTAGATCTGATACATTGTTCTCACTAATGAAAAATTTGAACATTTATTTATATCAGAAACAAGAATACCTACCATCAACTTTTCTATTCAGAATTGTTCTGCGGGACCCAGTCAGTGAAAAAAAAACAAGAAAGGGAAATAAAGATAAGATCATCGGGGAGGAAGGAACAAATGCTCACTATTTGCTGCCAAAACAGCTATTAATAATAGAACTTAAAACCTTTGGAAGGCTTGCTGGTCCTAGGATTACCATCTCCAGGCTGATACTCCCACCACCGTTTCATCCCGGTAACAGCTTCCACACTGGTACCTCCCCCAGCCTCCTCCACCCTCAGCCTACCTGCATTTCTGTTCTGTTTCACATTTCTGCCTCCTACTTCCCCGTTCATGTCACCTCGAGACCTCTCTTTCTTCTTATTTGACTTAGGTTTTAAGTTTTGCCGTTACTGTATTTTGTCTAGCATTGCGGTGTGCCTGTCGGCAGCGAGGTGGCATCCACGCCATTTGCCAGAGACCCAGTCGTCTGTCTGTCAGAAACTCAGTGGAAATTTGCTTGGCCTCTTTAACTTCATAAACACACACACACACACGTATGCAGAGGGCAGAGCTCTGAGCTTCCCTTCTCTGGAGGATCGGTGCCACAGGTTCTTTTTGTGCACAAATTGTAGGGTTTTGAAATGTTCACACTTCTGGTGCTCATCGGGTAAACAGAAATAAAAGGCAATCGAAGTCCCTTTTCTTCCAGATTCCATCTTGAGCTCCACAATTAATTTCGATGTTTGAATGGCCTGGATTCCAGGTTTATAAAGATAGGCAGGCCTATCCCAAAGCATTAGCCTGAAAATGTTCCTCTCATTAAAAACCCGTGGACACAGAAGGCAGGGGCTCCGAGGAAGGAAAACGGTGTGTGCACCACCTGAGCTAAGTAATGTCTGGGAAGTGCTCCAGAATTCCAAAATCAGAGATTACATTCCAGGGCCGTGTAATCTAGGAGGATCTTTATATCCTGGCTCCCATCCTGGGGTTATCAATTTTAGAGCAGCAGTTCATGAGAGGGAAGCTGGCGAGCTTTGTAGGGATAGTTGCATGCTTTATCATTAAAGGGATTAGGTTCACATTCTTGTTTCACCATGTACCTGCAAGGATACCAAAGCCCTTTGAGATTTAGTTTCCTAGTCTATATAATAGCATATTTACTATTCAAATATTAAAATAATGTTATATGTCAGTCTAATAATAATATTTACTTCATAGGTTTTTTTTTAAGTTTAAATTAAATAATGTGCTTACGCCCCTTGGCGTAAGTTCAAACATTCTATTTTCTCTATTATTATCTCTATTTGTAGAATATTTTGCCGTAGTTCCTGGTGGCACATCTCCCTCACCCACTGTACAAGGAGCTCTTGAAATGTAGAACATTTTTCTTGCTCTCATTGTTTCTTTGGGGTCAGGTTTAAAGCCCACACAATCAGCACTCAAATCTTTTCACATCAATAATCTTTTAGAAATATCCATCTGGTGGATTCACATGTTAGATCAGAACATACACTGGAGACAGGCAAATTGGTTAAGAAATCATTGCAATATGAGGCAACTGAAGAGGAACATGTGATCAGAAATGACAGTTTAGGATAAATAGGGGTGAGAGACTCCTAACCGCGGTCTCTGAGGGAGCAAGTTTCTGTAGAAAGGGATTCTAAGTTTAATTAAGTTTAATTGTTGATATCTTGTTCTTTTTTAAACTTGTAACCTTCACGCAGTCCTCATCACCTAAGGTGACCAAATGTGAGTCAGATCTTGGAGCCGCAGGAACCCTGAGCAACACAGGTACTCCAAGTGCGTGCACGAGTGTGTGTGCACTAATGTGTGTGTGCACTTGTGTGTGTGTGTGTGTGTGTGTGTGTGTGTGTGTGTGTGTTCGTGCCTGAGGAGGGTCATTAACTTGTGGATGACGGGTAGAAATCAGGCCCATTTTCTTCTTTTGAAGATAACACGCTCCTGAGTCTTTTCCTCTAGGCATATTCAGGTCAGATATACTTAAAATCACTCATAAAGACTTACTGTGCCTTTGCCAACGTGACAGTGTGGGGGAAGCACAATCGCTAAGGCAGCAAATGAACAGCATCTCTTTCTTTGTCTTGCTGGCCACATTCCATACGCTTCCATGCCTGGTTCAGAGCTGCCAGCTGAACTGATGTCTTTCTGGAGTATACTGTTTTTTCAAGGTTGTCTCTTACAACTTTTTTTTTCGTGATAAAACCACACCCATCCTAGAAAGTGACAGTGACTGTGGAGCTCCAGCGTAACTGTCATTCTAGACAAGCCACGCGAGATCCCAGATTTCCAAGGACATGGGAAGAAATGGGGCATCAGACACGAACACCTGACTTCGTCACTTACATTGCCTTTGGTTTTGCTCCCAAATCTCAGGGACAACAGGCTTGTTGTCTAGGGTGCAAATGGGCAGCCCAGGGATAAACAAAGAAAACTGTGTGACCCAAAACCCGGTCAGCCTAGGATGCGTGGGACCCAGGCTGAGCCACGGCCCAGGGCTGCTCTGGGCGCCCCGTGAGGGTAAAGGCCGCAGGAACCTTCGTTAGTTCAGCGCAGTGATCACTGCCCGGGCTCTGCCTCACATCTTATTGCTACTGTCAGATCCACTCTTTATTCTTGAAAACATTTTCTATTGCTACTATCATTCGAAATGAAGCACAAGTTCTATTTTCCACTCTTGCTCAGTACTGGCATTCAAATCCAAAGTGGAATCCCTTAGATTTAAAGAAACCCTCTCATTTCCAATTAGTCCTTGACGTTGCCAGGTATAAAGGTGTGTATAGTCTGCTGCTCTGTTTCAGTCATAACTTCATCAAACAAGATTATTCAACACCTAATGCATTCTCTTCAGGGCCCTCAGCCCCGTGGGCCACAGAAAAGATGCAAAAGAGTTGGTGCTGCCCTTAAGGACCTCACAAAAGTTAAGTCCCATGAAACAGAGGAAGAGTGAGTGCTAAACAGTGTGAAAGGGACAGGAAAATCAGAATGTGCTGCAAGGAGGAAAATTCCATGTTGGCCGTAATGGGTCTCAGAGGCTTCATCAGCAAGCAGCCGCTGAAGGACGGGGCGGCCTTGTGCAGCCAGAGAAACAGGAAAGACAAAGCCATAGACATGAAGGTACGGACTAGTTTGCTAATTAGGTTGTAAGGATTAGTTAGGGGAAAAAAGTAGTCTGGCTGTCATGTAGGTTCATATTAGAACATTGAGGACACCGGGGAGCCTGCTTCCATTAAAGGTGACAAAAATCCAGTTATGAAATGGTTAACCCAATAATGGCATTGTTAATACAGTTATGAAGCTAGTGACCCCAAAATACCACCAGTGGCAATGCCGCTAAAGTAAAGATGGGGGGCTCAGAGCAGGGATCTCCTTTGCATTTTTTAAGCCATCCGGGTAAGCTAACTGCTCTAAAGAAAAATCGCAGAGGGAACTGAGTTATCAGAGCAGAGTTTCTTTTGTAGCTGCCCAGGGCACCTGGATACCAAACCACAAGAGGAAACATGGTTAAGTAATGTTTTTAAAACATTGCTATCATCAAGCTATGGTTCTGACACTGGACTAGGAGTGCCTTAAGACCAGAGGCCATATTTGATAAGTTTTCTATTTTCTGGTCAGACACAAAATGTGGCAAAAAATGATTTGTTGTTGGTGATGGTGACGGAAGATTTTGAATAGCAAGGACTGTGCAGTCAGCCGTCCCCTGGGGACGGCTCATTCTGGCCCCATGGGCATGAGCAGGGCTGATCCACTTCCAAGGTGGCTCTCTTCCACGGCAAGTTGGTTCCGGCTATGAGCCACAGCAAGCCAGGCTTGTTGGCCAGGGATCTCAGTTTCTTTACATGTGGGCCTCTCCATGTGTCCTGGGCTTCCTTACAAAAGGGCAGCTATGTACAAAACTTAGTATTCCAAGGAATAAGAAATAGAAGCTTCTGTCTTTCAAAATCTGGAACTTGGCACAGAAGCTTCTAGATGGCCCATGCCCAACTCTTGACTGTCAAGCCTATTCAGATGCGATGCGAAGGCAGTCAAAGAAATCATGGATATTATTTATCCATAATGATTTATCCTTTGGCTACAAATGATTGACACTCCTTCCCTGTGAAAAATATACTCATCCCTCCCCAAGGTCCCAAAAGTCCAATCCCACTATGACAGTGACTCAGATTTCAGGATCTCATCATCTTTGAAATCAGGTTCAGGTGTGGATGAGGCTAGTTGCATGTGGCTCCTCTCAGTCTGAAGACCTGGGACCCCCCACAAGACCAACACAGGACGGTGGGAGAGCCAGGAGAACTGCCGTAGTCCCACTAAATAGAGGCAGAACGCAGTCACATAGCAGCCCCTGATCCTTTCCTGTCTACCATTCCTGCCAGCACAAACCGCCTGCTGCCTGATGAGGGCAATTCCTCCTCCCTGGGAATACACTTGCAGAGCTCTTGGTTCGGCTCTCAGAGTAATCAGTTCTATCCCCTGAGCCCTCCTTTCTCTTCCATAAGAAATAACCCAGATTGCAGTTGAGTACCTTTCTCAGCCTGCTTCCTTCCTATAGAAGGGGGGGGGGGGTTCAAACACCTCTTTTATACTGTTTGATCCTTTCAAAAAAAACTTTGATTTACCCTTTAAAAAGAGCGTGGGCTTATTTATCAATGTATAAGCAGCTCCGTTACACAAAGTCACACTCACCTTTCTTTCCAAGACAGACCTGTTAGCGCCTTGGGTGGCTGGTGAGGCCTCAGAGCAACATCACCCTTAATATCTAAAAGCCCTGTTATTTAACCTAAAGGATCTAGGATTCTTAAATACAGGCCTTTTGATTCTCAGAAGTCCTCCTAGGCACATCCTTCAATCTTTCTCACGTCTGAACAAAGGATGTAAAAGCCACAATCTTGAGACTTTCCCCTCTGAGACTATGTTTTCCTGGAGCTCTGGATTCTGTTTTTGACTTACAGCCATTTCTTACTTTGAGAATTTTTTTCCTGGATGAAAATGCGGATGAGAAACAGTTTATTTTTGAACCCAGAAAGTCCTGGTTCCCTTATCATTCCTCTAAACTCAGGTCCAAATATAACAGGATTTTGTTAAAGTGCTCATTTCTGTCTTTTCATATTTTATCATCTGTAAATAACAGACACGAGTTGGCTCTTTTGAGCTTCTATCTGGAAATCTTCTCCAGATCCACAAGTTCATTAGATGCATTTTCTAGTTTCCACCTTTGCAGGTGATAGTTCTGCTGCACTTTCTACAACCACACGGTATAGGTGACGATACTGTCCTTTGAGTCCTCTCCAGCTTCCATCTGCTACCTGGTTCCAAAGCTGAGGCTATGCGTTCTGGTATTGGTTATGGCAGCATCCTCCTTCTAGGTAACAAGTCTTGTGCCAGGCACATTGCTAGTACTCTAAGAGCTGGAATGTGTAAACGGCCAGCCTCTTAAAATCAGGACCCAGAACCTTCATAGCATCACCCTGACTGAGCTCTCCTAGATTCCCGGGAAGGGCACATAGATGCCCCCTCTTGGTGGAGTAGAATAAAATAACTTGGAGGCGTCTTGGGGAAGCACGAAGATGGAGCAGGTCTGGAGGCGAATTCTCAGTTCGCAGACTGAAGTGAAGAGAGACAAGCTAGTACTTCACTTAGGCACTTGGATATGATGCTGGGCCCTGGAAGACAGCTGAGCTTAGGGGATCAATCTGGGGGCTATGGAAGTGAATACTATTAGCCCCAAAGAGAGTGTGGAGTAAGAAGAGAAAAAAACTCAACACCATGGCTTGAGAAATTCCAACTCAGGCAGTGGAGCTGGTGGCAATGCACACAGAGGAAGGGCACTCCCAACGGCAGGAAGACCCCGGGCCAGGGCTGCAGTGTGGAAGTCAAAGAAGAGAGCCAGTTAAGAAAGACAGTCATGACATGACATGGGAGCTCTTCCCCATCAGGCTTCCTGCCAGCCCATTCTAGAACAAAGAAACAGAACACATTTTCCTACTGAGTTAAAATTACCAGCACAGTTGCAGCCAGACTATGAAATTCGTTTTTGGAGAAGTAAGAAAACATTTAAATAATGCAAATTTCTTGGGAAAACAATTAAAAAACCCAATAAACTTGACAGCCATGACACTTACAGGCTGAGCAGAATATATTCCTAATAGCAACGATTTGCAGAAAAGCAGAAAAGAAGCATAAAACGAACAGCAGGCCTGCAAACTCTCCCTGTGCTCAGAGGCAGACGTTTTGCCATTTCATCCACTTTTTGTAAGGAGGACAGTCTTCTTGGAAAATTAATAACCAAGGTATTATAAATCTTTTCACTAAGAATAAATGAAGTAAGAATGCTGTTGACAAGCAAAAATTTCCTTTTTAAACTATGTTTATGAAACTACGTTTTGTAAATGATGGCCACCCAGTTGGTATTCCTGGGCAAGTACTAGCTGGCTTGCATTTATTGGATACAAACACTGCAGTTTGCTTAAAATATTCTTCCATCCTATGCCTTATTCACCCTTAATCCAGCCCCTACCACTGGGGATGTCAGGATTTCACCTCAGTCTCTTCTCCTTACCTCCTTCCTGGCCTCCTCTCTCCTCCGATGGACACAAAGCATCGGACATAAAACAAGACCATCTTGAGTCTTCACACCCTCTCCACAGATGATTACCCTACTGGGGAAGCAAATTTTAAAACATGATATACATTAAATTTTAACATTTTTCCAGAATCCTTGGAGGTGGTGGGTGTCATCCTTGTGGGGAGATAGCTCTAAAACTACTTATATATAGGGGTTTCCAAATTCCTGAAGCCCTGGAGAAAATTCGTCAAAATTCTCCATGTTCATATAAAAAAGCCCAGCCAGGCCTTTGCTGGCATCACTATCAAGGCAGGCGTTGCCTCCTCCAGGTTGATTGTCTCTGAAATATCCCAAGTGGGATCGTAACATCCTGCCAGTGACAAAGTATAAAAATGCAGAGAAATGGGCTAAAAGACAAACCGTCAGAAAGAGGTGAAACATGAAAGATTCCAGGAAGGCACTGGGAAACTGTACAAGTTTTTCCAGAAGATTGATCTGAATTTTGCAGAGGACTTCTAACTGCCCAGAATTTATGCATATCCAAGTTCTGGATGTTTTTGAGGTCTTCCCTATCAGTGGCAATACATAATGGAAAGAACTAATTATCTTAGAACTCGCAGCTGCATGCAACCTTCAGATTAATATCAGAGCTCAAAGAGAGAAGCAGATGTGTCAAGCAGAGGCAATGCCACATCTGCACTTGGGAGCCCGAGGAAATATTTGGTTTGATGAAAGAGTCTTATCCAACAATAATTTCCCATCTCTTAATCATGGCGATGGGATTAATATATATTAGTCTGTCAACTAGGTTGCTGTTTTTCATTGTCTTTGTTATTTTTCCATTTGGGGCTTAATGGACAGGAAATTGCAGCTTTGTCGGAGCCTGTGTAGATTTTGTAAATCCCAGGTGGAGATAGTCGGGAAAACAAGTCCAAATAAGGTCCTTCTGATCTGGTCGGTTGCAGTTTATTCTTCTTTAAGCAGAAAGGGGAATCGCACTACACAGTTCAATTTGCCAAGACTTGTCCTTTAATTTTTTACCTACACAATTAAGGTTTGGACACAGATTTTCAAGTCAGCAACTGTTGGTTCGCATCCTGCTGTCAGCAATCTTTCTAGATGCCTTGGAAGGCCAGCCCAGATTCCGGGGTCTTGGACCAGCCCAAAGCTAATGATGGGAAATGAAAGAGGCCTCGCTTTGTGACATTGCCATATCTTTACTGAAATCCAGCCCTCCCCCAGAGGAGTATAAAAACATTTCACTTGAAAACGATCTAGTTAAAACTGTTCATAGCAAAAATGACTGGAAGAAAATACATCAAAACACAAATATTCCTCATGTGTATGTGGGAAGACCACATGTGATTTTTGATTCCTCTTCCAACTTCTCTTCTTTTTCTGAATTTCCCACAGTGGGATGGAATGGTATTTAACTGATATAAAAATAAATATTTTTAAATGTTCTAATTAAAGGTTATGTCACATCTAGCAGCATGCCAGCTCCTGGGTCTAAAGTGAACACATGAGCTTAATAAGTGGCTAGAATTTATAAGTGAAATTTAAAATTCTCTAGTCCTCCTTAAATGTTTATTTGTCAATCAGGAACAAAGAAAACTATGGCCCCCAACATTTGGGAGTATTGGCTTACTCTATTTTCTTACACCAATCAACAATATGATTCTTTTTTATCTCACAAGCTGAAAACATGGTACAGAGTTAGTGATTTGTTTTCCACAATATGAACGAACCATGGCTATGTCCTGGCACATTCCAGCTGCCACATGGATGATACCAGATTGTGGGGTAGTGAATTATGCAGGGCTAGATTGATACAGTCATCAGGGGAGAGGCAGAGCTGATCTTCCAAGATTCAGTCTAGCCCAGATACTGTCACAAAGAGTGAGCTCCTGGAGAACAGAACTGTTGGAGGACATGTGGGAGAAGGGCAGTTGGTAAACACTCAAGCCTGGAAAGCAGCCTCCATCACCAATAGCAGAAGCGAGGGAAGAGAGGATGGGTCTTCAGCCACTCTTCAACCAAAGGCCAGAGAGATGGCAGATTTCTGGACCTTCCCCTGGTGCAAAGAGTGGTGTGACAGCGGAGTTGCAATGCCTGTACCCATGCCATGGCATTACCTAGCCCTGATAAAATGGCAATTATGCCATCTAACTTATTTTTGAGCTCTTAATCTATGCCAAGCATGGTGTTAAATGCTTGGCAGTCCTTATCTCGTTTAGTACTCACAACTCTGAAGAGCTATTGCCAACTTTTCCAGGGGAACCTGAGGCTAAAGGGGGCTGATGTAACTTGCCCACAATCTTGCTCCAGGAAATGGCAAAGTTGGAGTCTGAACCCAAGTCTGCATGATGACTTCAAAGCCAGTGCCCTTCAGTGTTATCACATGTTGCCTCCTAATATCTGTTTCACACAATAATGTGTCTAGCCCTGTACAGCTTCGTAGCATCATTGCATGGATCCTTACACCAGCACAGTGATATAGGTGGAGAAGGACTTCCGTCCTGCCTATCAGAGCACAAAGAGCAGAGAGGTGGCATGCCTTGTCCAAGGGCCCAGCCCTAGAAAACAGTGGAGATGGGGCACGAACCTAGGAGTCCTGCCTTTGACCCATAACATGCTGTCTGCAAGTTCTCATGGCATCAGGGAAACATCTTCATGGGGCAATGAAAACTATACATTTTCTACAAGCTGAACAGGAGGAATAATGATGCCTGCAGAATACACTCAGGATGTTAACAATCCTGCCAGGATGTGGGATTAACCTCTCTCTCTAAAGGGACAAAATACACAAACTTGGTTCATTAGTAACAGTTAGATTTGCATTTTGTGCTAAATACCAGTTTCATTAGTTACTGCATCTATGGATTTTCTGTGAAAATCTTGAGTCTGTATTTTATAAGCAGCAAAGCCCTTTTAGATGCCTGTGAGGTGTTCCTTCTCAGCTTTACATACAACCATCAGGACGATAGAAGCTCTCTTCAGGGATGTAGTGGCAAACCTGTTTTTCTACATGTTTGAACCCAGGTAATTTTTGATTGAATATTCTCTCCTTAAAACCTGCTTTGAAGGAAGAAATAGAGTAACGTGGATTGAACTTCTATGTTATTGATCAGTTTTTGCCACAATAATGCTGGAAACCACCCACTCCAAAACAAATTGGCTTTTAGCAACATGCTTTTATTTCCCATGCTCCTATATCTGCAGGTGCCTGTGGTTCTGTTGATCCAGGGTGGGCTCAGCTGGGCAGCTCTTCTTCAGCTGGTGGCTTGGCCAGTCTTGGTACCAGGTCAGTCTCAAAGCATTGGGTTCAGGTCTACACCATGTAGGTTTATTCTGGAGCTAAGGCAGAAGGGGCAGTCAATCCCTAAGATCAGATGGCCCTCCAGAAAGCAGTCAAACCAAGTTTGAATATTTCAAGTGTTGTCAGGTTGCGTCCTCAAGGATTCTCCAGGTACTTGGGTACCTTTAGCAGGATTTTGATGGTCATAAACCAATTAACATAGAAACGTCTAAACCACCAAACTTCTGCTGGGTGGGATTGATGAGATGAGTGGGGACTGCAACATCCTTGTGGCCAGTAGATTGCTCCTCCCATTATCTTTAAGTTCACATACCCTTTTGGAGTATATAGCATATGTCTACATGACAGACAGGGGGCATAAGGTATGATATTTATGGTTGCACCAAACCCAGATCTGAACCTGGGCCTATGACAAATACCAAAACAGTGAGATTATTAAAGGACTACACTCTTCTTTTTTTTTTGTCCTAAAATTCTAATTTATGTGGAGGAAGTCATGAGCATCAGAGACACATAGAGCAGATGGAAAAAAGAAATGAATAAAATATCGTCAGCTTGAAGCCCTATTGCCAAACTGATCAGAATGACAGAGATAAAAATGAATGTTAGAGATTTTTTTCCACATTGAAAAACTGCTGTGATTGTGTTTTGTTTTACATAATAAAAGAATAGGAACCGTTCTAGTGGTATAAGTTTACACTTGCAAGTTTCAAATATGAGCATTCATAATTGATGATCAGCTGATTTCCACTACTTCATTTAAGTAGACAGAAAGTGATCTTCATTAAAAATAAATTCCCAACACATGAAAGTTTTATCTTTTTTTTCCATGTTCATGTTGAGCTCTTAATAGTCACTGGCTAAATATTGCTGCAATGTCTAATTCTGAATTCTGATATATTTTTATGTCTTTTTACTAAACTCTAAATACATATCCTGGGTCTGGGAACATCATGTTATGAACAAAAAACTGAAATACAAAATGAAGCTCTTTCAGATGTCTAAAAAGAAAACATGGAAATCCAAATGCCCTGGTAAATCTCAGTAAATTATAATTCAAGGTTGCTTCAGGTTCAAAACCTTGCTTGCTGATTTGAGCCGAAGTTATATCAAGCTCCTCCTTGTACTGTCCACCATCTGCTAAACTCAGTCCTTTTGTCTGTCTGCTTTGACCCCTTTGGGTCCACAGTAGGCCACTATAGTAAGGCCACTATTCCAGTTTTGCCCCCTGAGACAGTGTTTCCTTTTGTGCTTGCTTAATTTATTTATCAGACAGCATGCAACTCCAGGTTTTGCAGGCTACCTTGGCGTCTAAGAGGATGACTGACCTGGGCTTAGACATCCCAGGAAGGCCTGTGTTTGCTCAGAGGGGAACTCTAGGAGCTGGGACATCGTCATGGAGTTGGCCAAGGAGGGACCAGTTGTCGGCTTTAATGCCAGCTTCAATCAGAGCATCTTTATTTTTATCTGTTTACATGAAAAGTGTTGTATATACAATCTCATTTGAAAAGAGTTCTCCCATTCTTGAATTCCTTTTGTAAAGCACTGCCTTCTAACCAGCGTACAGGTCCGTGTCATCATCAACTTGCAGCCTTTGGTGATAGAATGTTCTCTTCCTGGTGTAGGGAGGGCACGTTTCTCATGGGAAAGCTTATGATCTGCTTTCCAGTAGAAGGAGGAGGGCAGAGAACCCTTCTTGAATCTGCAATTTCTCAAGTGCTTTCTCATCAATATGCCAAAGTGCCAATACTTTGGGGTGGCACGTCCTGAGCCCTTTCAGAGGGAAGGAAGGGGCAGGGACAAGACCAAACAGGACCTGATGCCTGAGAAGATGGAGAAGGTGAAGGAGAGGGGTGTGGTCCTAGAAGACTCCCAAATTTGAAGGGATGTGCAGAAAAATAGGGATATGAGAGAGAGAGAGCCCCAAGGAAGGCTGACTGTGCTGAGTTGGTGTGCAATAGCCCAGCCTAGCTGGGAGAAGCATTTTGCATATGGTGTGATCTTGAGGCTCAGTTTGTGCCGAAGAGTTTAGTTTGGACAACACTACATATAAATGTTTTACTAGTGTGGAGAAATCATAGAGGGAAGTCTTTATTTGAAGAAGAAAAATATTAGAGATGAATTTTGCTTATAAATTTAAAAGACAATAATAAGAATACTCAGTTCTCTCATGGAGACCTAAAAATGATACTAATTTTTCAGGTTCAAAATTTGTACACTTCCCCAGTGACTTCTAATCTTTGTAAAAAATCTAAAATATGGTTATAGTCTAATATTTTGACCTTATGAATTGCTACCAACTTTAAATGTAGAGGCATTCACTGAAGCCTTAAACCAAGCAAAGCCCTAAGGCCAGTGTAATGACATAATGAATGCATGAGTTTTATACTATCATTTGCTATAAGAGGAGGGTTACTTATAAGATGTGAACTGTACTGCATGAAAGAGAAACTGGCTTTGTCTTTCGAACTGAAGATCTAAGTGTGCAGAAAGTGAGCCAAAATAACTGCAAAGTGTCAGCACTGAAAAAAAACAGCTCTGCAGCTTTTTCCAACAGTGTTGCCTTCAAATCATCTGGGATGCACAGCGTTGTAGTCGTTGGGTAGATTTTAACTTGGACTTGTTGCAGATTCTTCAAAAAAATTAACAGATAGTCAGCAACTACAGGGCCAGCCATTAAACTGCTCCAATTTCTATTGCTGAAATGTTGACCCTTCTGTGAATGTGCCAGAAGCAATGATGAGGCTGCAGGTCGACACCAGTCTGCCAAGTCCTACCTCATTAGGCTCCCATCTGAGTTTAGCATACTGGCCCCGCACACCACAGCCGCCGTCCTCCACACAGGAAGCCCTCCTGACACTTGGCGATAGGTGCTGGGAGCCATATTGAGAAAGCCAGGAGTCTGACCAGATGGTAGCTCTCTCTTGGACTTCTTATGAGATTTATTTTCTCTGTGAAGCAGAGGGAATTGGGCAAGTCTGCCAAGCACATGGCCTTTTTTGTACTTTCATTATATGAGGAAGCCCTGGCTAGTCTTTTGACAGCTGAGGATTTGGCAGGCTGGCAGTCTTGGCAAAGCCATGTGGCTCACAGACGCAGAGGCCCTTCAGACTACAAAGCATTCCTTGAAGTTTACAAAGTTCTTAGTTGGGGGTGGGGGATTGATGATCCATCGCAGGCACCTGAAGGTATTCTGAAAATATGACCGGCTCTGCCAAGATAGAGGGTGAAACAGCGTGCATTTATCACATCTTTCCAATAGAACTCTTACTTTGAAAGTCTTAGCGGGCATCGACGACGACTGGGCGCATAGAACGCTGTCCGTGGGAGGATTTCCACACGGTTCTCAGAATCAGCCCAGGATCCAAGGGTTTCACAGTGAGGACAGACACTTGTCTTGACTCTTTACAATTATTATTATTTCCATCTTTTCTCTTAAGGAAAGGACAACAAGGACACCAAAGTGTTATGTGCTTCTACCCCCCCCAATATTTAATTGATTTTTTAAAAAACTGCTTTATTGTGATGTAACTCATATACTATATAATTCACCCATTTAAACTGTACAATCATGGTTTTATTATATGAAATAATTAATTTCTTTAAATTGTGGTAAGATATATATAATATATAATACATATATTATATATAACATAATTTGCCATTTTGACTATTTTTAAATGCACAATTTGGGCCCATGAATTACTTTCACAATGTTGTGCAAACATTATTTCCAAAACATTTTCATCACCCTGAACAGAAATTCTGTAACCATTAAGCAAAACCTCCCCATTTCCCATTTCACAAACCGGTAGTAGTCTATTTTCTATATCCATGGATTTGCCTGTTCTGGACATTTCATATAAATGGAACCATGAAATATCTGCTCTTTTCTGTATGTCTTACTTCACTTAGCATAATGTTTTCTAGGTTCATCTATGCTGTAGCACGTGTCAGAATTTCATACCTTTTTATGGCTGCATCATATTCCATTGTATGTAAATACCACAGTTGTCAATCCATTCATCTGGTGATGGACTTTTAGGCTTTTTCCACCTTTTGGCTATTGTGTTCAATCAACGTCTATTAATTGAACGATATTTCAAAAGGGAGAATGTTTGCTCAGATGCATTTTACAGTCAGTAGCAGATACATTACGAATACCATGCAATTGAAAATGCCCTGATGCCCAGCATCCCGTGATGGGCCACCCAATGCCCAGCATCAATGAAGATTGATTGGAATTAACTGCATATATGTAAAAATGGGCAAAGTCACTAAACACTGCCCTTAACATAATCTATTTGGAAAAAGGTAATGTGGTTCTCCCAAGAATAAAACATGCCTGACTGGAAAAATGGGCTTCTTTGAGGTGATATATATTTATGTGGAAAAACACAAACCACAAATATGGCTTGTTTAGACTTTCAAAATGTCTTGGAAAAAGTTTTACACCAAAGCTATTATGTTTTAATTAAATCACCATAAAATTGGAAATAGGAGCCAACTGTTTACCATTATAGAATACTGACATTTAATTCAATGAATATTTATTACATGCTTAGCTATGTAGTATGTAACTATGTAACTTCATTTATTTATAAGAATATTTATTACATGCTTAGTGATGTAACTATGGGAAATACAATGTAAGACATATTCCCCCAGATCCACTGCCCAACAGGAAATAAAGCCCAAAGAATAAAATAAAATGTGTAGGGCATAAAGGGTCATATTTTTAAAAGAAAAAAATGTAAACAATGGAATTGCTTAGAGAATCAGATCTAAGTTCAGTCCTATTTTAAATATATGTTACAATAAGTGGTGGAGAATATATACGAGAAAATCCTCAAATTTACATATGACAGTAAGTTCTTCCAGGAAGGAAACCACAGATGAATTCATGTTTTGTGAGTGAACAGCAATAAATATAAAAATGACTAATACATTCCAATTGGACATCGAGAAAACTAATGAACTAATAACACAAATCCATCCTAAAAAAATTGATTTTAATTTACTAATTATGTTCCATCACATATAACCCAGGATAAGTGACTAAGTATGTTTTCCCCACACCAAAATTATTACACTGGACACACGATTTTTAAAAGGAGGCAAGACAATGGTGTAAGACAGTAATAGGAAGACTATTTGGGAACAAGCCAAAAAATATCACCTAACCTAATCATAATCTTCAAACGGTCATACCTAGTCCTGGAACTCAATGTTTAAAATTATGGAATTATAGGATGTATGTAATCCTGCAGTATCAGAAGGTCCATCCCATTGAAAATATCAACTTTATAAGACAACAAATATCTCATTAATAAAGGTATCAGAAATTGTTTTCAAGAGAATAAAAGTCCCTAGATTAATATTTTATACAAGATAGGACCAATTTTAGGATATGAAATATTAAAACATGTTGGTTAAAATATTTGAAAAATACATATTTTTTTCTTTATAAGCCTTTTTTTAAATTAAGATATCATTATATACAATCTTATGAAGGTTTCATATGAGCAACATTGTGGTTACTACATTCACCCCTATTGTCAAGTCTCCCCCACATACCCCATTACAGTCACTGTCCATCAGCATAGTAAGATGCTATAGTGTCACTACTTGTCTTCCCTGTGCTATACTGCCTTCCCCGTGAACCCCCTACCTTATGTGTACTGATCATAATACCCCTTAATCCCCTTCTCCGTCCCTTCCTGCCTGCCTTTCCCACACCCTTTCTCTTTGATAACCGCTAGTCCCTTCTTGGAGTGAGTCTGCTGCTGTTCTGTTCCTTCACTTTTTGCTTTGTTCTTATGCTCCACAAGTGAGTGAAATCATTTGGCACTTGTCTTTCTTCACCTGGCTTATTTCCTGAGCATAATACCCCCCATCTCCATCCATGTTGCAAGTGGTACAATTTGTTTTCTTCTTATGGCTGAGTGATATTCCATTGTGTATATGTACCACCTTTTCTGTATCCATTCATTTATTGACGGACACAGGTTGCTTCCATATCTTGGCTATTGTAAATAGTGCTGCGATAAACATAGGGGTGCATATGTCTTTTTGAATCTGTGATCTTGTTTTTTTGGGGTGAATTCCTAGGAGTGGAATTCCTGGGTCAAACGATATTTCTATTTTTAGTTTTATGAGGAATCTCCATGCTTTCCACAGTGGTTGAACTAATTTACATTCCCACCAACAGTATAGGAGGGTCCCCCTTTCTCCACATCCTCACTAGCATTTGTTGTTCCTTGTCTTTTGAATGTTGGCTATCCTAACTGGTGTGAGATGATATCTCATTGTGGTTTTCATTTGCATTTCTCTGATGATTAGCGATATGGAGCATCTCTTCATGTGCCTGTTGCCCACCTGAATGTCTTCTTTGGAGAAGTGTCTGTTCAGATCCTCCACCCATTTTTTTAACAGGTTATTTGCTTTTTGGGTGTTGAGGTATGTGAGTTCTTTATATATTTTTGAGGTTAACCCCTTATCAGATATGTCATTTACAAATACATTCTCCCATATTTAGGATGCCTTTTTGTTTGGCTGATGGTGTCCTTTGCTGCACAGAAGCTTTTTAGTTTGATGTAGTCCAATGTGTTAATTTTTGCTTTTGTTTCCCTTGCCTGAGATGTGTTCAGAAAAAGTTGCTCATGTTTATTTTCAAGAGATTTTTGTCTATGTTTTCTTCTAAGAGTTTTATGGTTTCACGACTTACATTCAGGTCTTTGATCCATTTAGAGTTTACTTTTGTGTATGGAGTTAGACATCCAGTTTCATTCTCTTACATGTAGCTGTCCAGTTTTGCCAACACGATTTGTTAAGGAGGCTGTCATTTCCCCACTGTATATCCATGGCTCCTTTATCATATATTAATTGACCGTGTACGTTTATATCTGGACTCCATTCTATTCCATTGATCTATGGGTCTTTTCTTGTGCCAGTACCAAATTGTCTTGATTAGCTTTGTAGTAGAGCTTGAAGACAGGGAGCATAATCCCCCCAAGCTTTATTCTTCCTACTCAGGATTGCTTTGGCTATTTGGGGTATTTTGTGGTTCCACAAATTTTAGAACTATTCCACATGAATTTTAGAAATATTTGTTCTGGTTTGTTGAAGAATACTGTTGGTATTTTGATAGGGATTGCATTGAATCTGTAGATTGCTTTAGGCACAATGGCCATTTTGACAATATTAATTCTTCCTATCCATGAGCATGTGATATATTTCCATTTATTGGTGTCTTCTTTAATTTCTCTCATGAGTGTCTTGTAGTTTTCAGGTTATAGGTCTTTCACCTCCTTGGTTATGTTTATTCCTAGGTATTTTATTCTTTTTGATGCAATTGTAAATGAAATTGTTTTCCTGATTTCTCTTTCTGCTAGTTCATCATTAGTATATAGGAATGCAACAGATTTCTGTGGATTAATTTTGTATCCCGCAACTTTGCTGAATTCAGTTATTAGTCCTAGAAGTTTTGGAGTGGATTCTCATACAATGAGTTTGGAAGTATTCCTTCCTCTTCTACATTTTAGAAAACTTTAAGGAGGGTGGGTATTAGGTCTTCACTAAATTTTTGATAAAATTCAGCAGTGAAGCCATCAGGTCCAGGAGTTTTGTTCTTAGGTAGGTTTTTGATTACCAATTCAGTTTCATTGCTGGTAATTGGTCTGTTCAGATTCTCTGTTTCTTCCTGGTTCAGCCTCGGAAGGTTGTATTTTTCTAGAAAGTTGTTCATTTCTTCTAGGCTATCCAGTTTGTTAGCATATTTTTTTTTTCATAGTATTCTCTAATAATTTTTGCATTTCTGTGGTGTCCACAGTGATTTTTCCTTTCTCATTTCTGATTCTGTTTATGTGTGTAGACTCTTTTTTTCTTGATAAGTCTGGCTGGGGGTTTATCTATTTTGTTTATTTTCTCAAAGAAGCAGCTCCTGGTTTCATTTTTTCTATTGTTTTATTCTTCTTGATTTTATTTATTTCTGTTCTTATCTTTATTATGTCCCTCCTTCTACTGACTTTGGGCCTCATTTGTACTTCTTTTTCTAGTTTCATTAATTGTGAGTTTAGACTGTTCATTAGGGATTGTTCTTCTTTCTTGAGATAGGACTGTATTGTTATATACTTTCCTCTTAGAACTGCCCTCGTTGCATCCTACGGAAGTTGGGGTGTTGAGCTATTGTTGTCATTTGTCTCCATATATTGCTTGATCTCTGTTTTTATTTGGTCATTGATCCATTGATTATTTAGGAGCATGTTGTGAAGCCTCAATGTGTTTGTGGGCTTTTTCATTTTCTTTGTGTAATTTATTTCTAGTTTCATAGCTTTGTGGACTAAGAAGCTGGTTGGTACAATATCAATCTTTTTTAATTTACTGAGGCTCTTTTGGTGGCCCAGTATGTGATCTATTCTTGAAAATGTTCCATGTGCACTTGAGAAGAATTTGTATCCTGCTGCTTTTAGGTGAAGTGTTCTGCAGCTGTCCGTTAGGTCCATCTGTTCTAATGTGTTGTTCAGTGTCTCTGTCTCCTTACTTATTTTCTGACTGGTTGATCTGTCTTTTAGTGTGAGTGGAGTGTTAAAGTATCCTAAAATGAATGCATTGCATTCTATTATCCCCTTTAATTCTTTTAGAATTTGTTTCATATATGTAGGTGTTCCTGTGTTGGGTGCATAGATATTTATAATGCTTATATACTCTTTTTGGGCTGACCCCTTTATCATTATGTAATGTCCTTCTTTATCTCTTGTTACTTTCTTTGTTTTGAAGTCTATTTTGTCTGATACAAGTACTACAACACCTGCTTTTTTCTCCCTATTGTTCCCATGAAATATCTTTTTCCATACCTTCACTTTTAGTCTGTGTATATCTTTGAGTTTGAGGTGAGTCTCTTGTAAGCAGCATATAGGTGGGTTTGCTTTTTTATCCATTCTATTACTCTATGTTTTTTGACTGGTGCATTCAGTCATTTTACATTTAGGTTGAGTATTGATAGATATGTCCTTATTTCCATTGCAGGCTTTGGATTTGTGGTAACCAAAGGTCCAAGGGCAGCTTTTTAACTAACAGTCTAACTTAACTTGCTTATTATGCTATAACAAACACAATCTAATGGCTCTTTTCTTTTTCTCCCTTCTTTTTCTTCCTCCTCCACTCTTTATATGTTAGGTGTCATATTCTGTACTCTTTGTGTATCCCTTGACTGACTTTGTAGGTAGTTGATTTAATTTTGCATTTTCTTAGTAATTAATTGTTACACTTCCTTTACTGTGGTTTTATTTCCCCTAGTGACAGCTAGTTAGCCTTAGGCGCACTTCTATCTAGAGCAGTCCCTTTAAAATATACTGTAGAGATGGTTGTGGGAGGTAAATTCCCTCAACTTTTGCTTATCTGGTAACTGTTTAATCCCTCCTTCAAATTTAAATGATAATCTTCCAGGTAGAATACTCTTGGTTGGAGGCCCTTCTTTTTCATTGCATTAAATATGTCATGACACTCCCTTCTGGCCTGTAAGGTTTCTGCTGAGAGTCTGATTATAGCCTGATGGGTTTTTCACTGTATGTGATCTTTTTTCTCTCTCTTTGCTCCTTTTAATTCTCTCTCTTTGTCCTTGATCTTTGCCATTTTAATTATTGTATGTCTTGGTGTTGTCTTCCTTGGGTTCCTTGTGTTGGGAGATCTGTGCCTTTCCATGGCCTGAAAGACTATCTCATTCCCCAAATAGGGGAAGTTTTCAGCAATTATTTCTTCAAAGATACTTTCTATCCCTTTTTCTCTCTCTTATTCTTTTGGTACCCCTATAATGTGAATACTGTTCTGTTTGGATTGGTCACAGAATTGTTTTATTATTCCTTCACTCCTAGAGATCCTTTTTTCTCTCTATGCTTCAGCTTCTTTGTATTCCTGCTCTCTAATTTCTATTCCATTTACCATCTCCTCTACCTCTTCTAGTCTGCTTTTAATCCCTCCATTGTGTGTTTCATTTCCCATACTGTATTTTTCAAAATTTGTATCTTTCTTGAATTTGTCCCTGAGATCTTGAATATTTTTCTGTAGCTCCATTGTCATGTTTATTATTTTTATTTTGAAATCTTTATCAGGAAGATTGGTGATTTCAGTTTCATTGAGCCCTCTTTCTGGTATTTGAAGGATTTTGGATTGAACGAGGTTCTTCTTCCTTTTCACAATCCTACACAATAGTGTGGAATAATAGTTTTGTGTAAGCAGCACCCTCTAGTGACTAGAATCTCTACTCTCTGGAGCTGCCCAGCATCTAGAGTGATGGCTGGGGTTGCAGGCCAGTAGTGTTGGTGTGTGCCAGGAAGAGCCCTTTCCTCTTTCCCAGCTGCAGTGCCTTCCCAGCTCCACTGCCAGGGCCATTGAGCCAATTGCGCAGGGAGAAGCCTCTTGGATAAACCCCTGTTGCTTTCATAGGTGGGCTGTCCTCTGGTTGGCCTGGTGCAATGGTGGGTGCAGCAGGTTTGTGAGCCAGTGCCAGCCGAAAGGGAGGAGTGGCAGGCTGTGTATCACAGTGGGGGGTGGGGGTGGGGTCTCTAGGCTGCATTGCCAGCCACAGGAATGGACCGTCTGAAGCCCCTGAATGTTCCCAACGTGCTGGGCTGAGTGCACCAGGATGATTTTGTCCACCTGTCCTTTCTCATGAGCAGCCAACTCTGTGTAATCCTTGTCCCTTTAGCAGCCCTCTCACTGTTCAGAAGTCTCTCAGAGTGTCTGCCTTTCTTTTATCCCTGAGTGGCCAGTTGTGGGTACCTGTTCTCCACAAGTGCCTGGAATCTCAGTCTCTCTGAGTATTCTACCTGTCTTTGCTTTCCAATCCCTCTAATCTCCAGAGCCCCATGCAATGTGGGTTTCATGCTCCCAGAGCAGATCTCCAGGGCTGGATATTTAGCAGTCCTGGGCTTCTACTCCCACCCTGCTCTGTTTCTCTTCCTCCCACCAGTGAGCTGGGTGGGGGGAAGGCTTGGATCCTGCTGGATCGTGGCTTTGTTACTTTACCAGATTTAGGCCATCTGTTGCTGTCTTCCTTCTGGTCACTCTTTTAGGATTAGTTGTATTTGCTGTATTTTCGTATTATAGGTGGTATTCTGAAGAGACTTCTGCCTCACTTTTCATGCTGCCATCTTTTTCTGGTCAAAAATATTTTTGAAATCAGAAAAACAAACATCAAAATTAACAGAATCATTAGAGACAATTGTTTAGCTTTTAGTAAATGGTATTCTTAATGTCAACAACTTACAACTGATTACCTGGTGGTAAAGTCTGAGATACCTAAGTAGAAATAGTAGTATAAAATAATCTGAAAGCAACATTAAACTAAAAGAGAATATAAAAAGTTTCAGAATATTCAAAAAATGGCAACTTTAAAAGTTTTCTGTACATAATAATCATTGATCTATATTAACCATGATGTTTATTACCTGCCAAGATCCCCCTCTTTTTTCTGCTAACAAAAATTTAATAGATGTATTTGTAATGGATAAAATAAAATTGACCTGGAAAAGTTTCAGAGAAGACAAGTAAAATGATCAAAGTTGTGGTGAGCCATGTCAATGAAGACAAATGAAAAAATTTAGAATAACATTTGGAAAAGTAAAGACTGAGTGGGGCTGTTTTTGATGTTAAATAATGCAAAAAATGAAGATTGGGAAGAACAGCTAGTTCATCAATCCCTGGGTTAGAGCAAAGAAGAAATTGCTTCAATCTTCACTGAGGAACGTTTAAAGTGAATATTATGGATATAACTCTTCATAGTTGTAGGGAAAATGGAAGTTCCATGGCCAGCATCCTCACCTGATTCTAATCTACTCACGGTGGGCATGCAATGATATAATATTCAGCCTACTGCACAGGCGCATACTTGCATACTTGTTGGTAATAATAAGCCATTATTGCCTGTGTTGCTATAAAAAGAGTTCCTTGTGGAGCTAAGAGCAGAGGTAAGCAAGAGAGGAGGAGAGTAAATGCTAGAGGTGAAGGCAGAGTCTGTGACAGAGGCAGATTGGATTCTAGTGATTGACCTGCCACCCTGAGAATCAAGTTTGGTATGAGCCCCTTTTTACCCCCAGATGTTTCGTTGTCATTTTTTGGTCTCACCAAATCCAGAGTGAACTTGCTAGTAACTGAATGTCCCTTTGGCCCAGAGCCACAATAGTGTAATATGAACTAGTGTTACAAAGTCTAATCAGGAAAAGGAAAATGAAACTACTTAAGTAAACTCAAAAATTAGCAAGTTCATAATATGAGGGAAATTAGGAGATCGTAGGGTTGTCCTTATATTTACAGTAGATGCCCATGTAGTCAAACACATCCATCTTCCAGAAACACATTTCTTGGGGTCCATACCTTAGAATGCTGGGCTAGATATGGACAATAAGTCCAATCCACTCCTCTGATTCTGTTGCTCTTACATTTAAGGTGAGCTGCAGAGGTAAAGCCTGAGTGCAGCCTAGTGAGAAATGAAGCAGAATATATACTATAAAAGGGCAGGGACTGCTTTCTCTGTGAAAGCCTAGCTGTACGGCTGACAACAAATTTCCAGTGACCGTGCAGAAAGCTACTAAACTGCCTTCTCCTTGGCCATTAACTCCAAGAGAGTATGTAAGGAAGGCCATGCATTTTAGAGAAACAATGGGGGGGAAAAGATTCTGAAATTATTCAAAACCTGAAAAACCAAACATCATCATGTTCTTAAAGTTGCTGGAAAAAAGTAATACTTTCAACAATATTTGTCCTCTGGGAAGAAAATTATTAAAGAATCTTACAATTTATATTTATTATTAAAGAATCATTGTTATTTCTATAGTTTTCTATAATCTTTCTATAATTTCTATTCCTGTAATATTTCTATAATTCTTTCATAACTTTTGCATGTGATATGTGAAAGAGTTCATCATTTCTCAGTTCTTCTCTCTTCAAAATTAAATCCAAGTTGAAGACATCTGTAGGCAAATTTGTAGGGATCTTTGTCTTTGGCAAAAACAAACTTCATACCTAATTTGGATCAGGATTCACGTGGATTCATGAAAGTTCCAATAACTGCATCTAAAACAAGGGAAATAAGCCAGGCTTTCTTTTATCAGGACAATAAACAAATTACATCCGTAACATGAAGATAATTCTTTACTTATCAGGAAGTCACCTCTAATCCTAAAATGTTCCAGCTGGACTGGAAGGATAAACAGGCAATTCCAGTAATTTAGTGATAAAATAATGATTACCTTAATTCAATTCAGACACTATTGCCCTTTATCTGCTTAGGAACAGATGCACTAGGTGCTTCCAATATGTAACAAAGATCAGAACATATTCTTCCCTCCAGTTAGAAAATTTAAAAGTAAAATCAATGTCTCTCTTCTCTAGGTGCAACTTTCAATACTCCTACTGGAAATAATGCATTGGTGAAAAATGCTAAATATGTTTCAGTTGAAGTGCTGTATCAGAAAGCACCACCACAAGATCCATTATTCAATAGCTTAACACCTGGATCCCCAGGGAGACTTATCTGCTCACAGGCCAAATGCCAAAGCATCAGGAAGTCTACAATGACACAGGGAAACTGCCCCATTTTTTCCCTATGCACATATAGGAATTGACTTGTAAATGTAGTGTTGTCTGGAGAATTCTGTAAGGGAGCTATGGAGCTAGATTAGGCTTCAGCAACAGGAGGTCAGAAATCTTGATGAAAATTTATTATTTTAAAATCAAATCACCAGGATGGTCTTGAAGTGGAATCAGCTGTCTAGAATTAAGCGCCTCTGCATGCCTTGTCAGATTCTTCCCTTTTGCATCTGGGTGCCCTGGGATTGGACAGACCACATGTTCCACAGACCAACTTGCTTCTGACAATGCTTCTTATGTAAGCTCAAACTTTCCTATTTCTCCTACAAATGACTTAACTATGTAAACTGGTTTGGTTTTACTAATAAATTATTCTGCAGTGGATTTTTTTTGACCTTCTGTTTTTGACCTTACACAAAGCCCACCGCTGGATTTGTCTGAATTTTCATTTTTTGAATCAAGAAGTGCATTAAGCCAGTACTTCTCAAAATTTAATGTGCATACAAAAAAACTGAGAATCTTGGTAAAAAGTCAATTCTGATTTAGTAGGTCTGGTCCAGGCCTTGAGAGTCTGCTTTTCTGACAAGTTTCCAAGACCTGCTGGATCTGTGGGGTTTTAAGAATCATACTTCACATAGCAGAGTTAAGCAACTCTTATTTAGCCCATCAATCATAACTTCGAGTGTATTCAGAAGACATTCTGAAAGTGCCATTGAAATTCTACATTTTTTATGTTCTGAAAATTGCCATATTCCTCCTTGGGATTTGCTTCTAAGTCTGCCTGCATCATTCAGCATGCTGTTCCTACCTTGTGTTCACAAAATCCCATCACACTTTTGAAGGACCACATAGAACTGAAATAAGATCACTCAAATATAGATGCCTTTGTATAAACAAAAAACACTTTTTGTTTCAATAAACATTGCATTCAAAGACAGAAAGTTGTTTTCTACTTGCAAAAACTTCTTTCCCAACGGAACAACAGGGACCACACTTTTAAAAGGTCACGAGATTTGCCCTGGGTTTCTACAGCTGAAGTGTTTCATCACTTCTTCTGTGGAGTGTTGGGCTGCTTGGACTTTTCAATGAAATATCTACTGATGCAGAGATTTATCTCAAGTATTGTGGTTTTTCACAGGGAGGTTTCTAGCTGGAAAAGTCTGTGAAATGCTGGTTAGCTGGTTATGGACTCTGCCACAGTCTATGGAAGGGTTTGGACAAGCCCTTGAGAAGCAAAATAATGATATAGAACATAATACATAAAAGAATGTATTAACAAAGTAAATTGAAAATCTAATTTAATAAATTAAGCAAGTTGCTATACTAACCTCAAGAAAAGATGCATACTAGTTAAAATTCTAAGCAAATAAATTTTAAGTAGAAAATATATAGGAAATATATAGAAAATAGATAAGGGAGGATTGAAGAAAGATAGGTAAGTATCATGGGATGTAACATGCAAAGTGTCAGGTGGATTAAATATTGAAACCTCATGTCTCATTTTATATTCAAATCCCCAAATTCTATGGATATGTTCTTTTTTTTTCTTCAGAGCACTTTATTTATTTATATTGAAGTATGGATATGAATTTATTTTAAAATTCAAAAATGCTATACTTAGTGAATAGACTACAGAAAGAGAAATTGATAGACAAAGCTAACACAGTTGAAGCAGTTAAATACATGTTATACTGATTTTACAGAAACTGTTCAAAATTGGAAACAGATGTGTTAACTGTAGATGTTCAACTATCTGATTTTATTTAACATAAAGAACTTCTATAACTACAAAAACATTAATTCATGCAATTTTATAGTACAGCTATTTTTATTTTACTGGTTTGTTTTATTTACTTAGAAGGCAACTAACATATATTTGTTCTGTTCATACTGAACAATATAGGTGAATGGACTCAATGAGCTATGGTTACAACTAATATTCAGTAGTACAGAAGTTTTAAAATAATCGAAAAGCATACCAACATTCTCTACAACTACTTAAAAACTAGATTTGAAAGTTAAACAATCTCTGTGGCTAGAGCAACAATCTTAACGGATGCTGCTTGCTAATGGTATAATAGGTCAAAGAATGATAAGAGAAAAATTATACATAATTTGACAGTAATAGAAAGACAGGACTTAAGATGGTAATAGATACGATGGAGATCATCTCAAAGAGTATAACTGGTTACGAGCATGCACACAATACCTCATGGCTCACATCCCCAGGAAATACTTATTTCTAATTAGATCTGGCAATAAGTGTACAAAGGAAATGCCTTAGCACAATGAATCTTTAAAAGGATCTCTTCCTCCATAAACAATTGAACTGGTAGCCATATTAGATAACAGGTTATTAGCCATCTTGTGTCACATACTTGCAGATACATTTCTCCAAATATTCACAGAACTTGTTTTGGGTTGCTTTAGCCTTGGCTGATGATTTAAGTCAGGAGAGGACTTCCTTTGTTATGCCAAGATTTCATTTAGTAGAAAATAAAGATTACTCTTATTGCTCTGGCTATTGGGAGGAAGGGGATTTGTTTAACTCATAATGATTTTACTAAAATTAGAAAGTTTCCAGGCTCTACCATGAAATTCAACAAAATACCGTAAATACTTGCAGAGGACTCAACATTAAATAATCACCTTGAAAGAGTTCTTTCATCTTTTCATCCAGGTGGTATTGCCAGCAATTGCTGCTCTCCTCTTTAGGTCCACTGACCATGGGAAGCATGCCTAATCTGCTATAGGTTTGTTTAAGTTAACTAGGCAAAGACTTCTGACGCCTCCAGGCTCCCTGTTTGTAACTCCTGGAGGAATCCTGGGGCAAAATACCTTTGAAACTGAAATCAGTTAAAGGGAGAAATAAAGTTTAAACCCCGTTTATTGGTTACAAGCAGTCATCCCGCGTCTCTCTCCTGCTGTGGCAGAAGCCAGTGAATCCTCCCCCCAACATCTGGGATCTAGATAAGCCCTCATTCGCCCATGTAATCACCCATTGATATGGAGATGGACTACTTCTCTCCACCCCATGGAAACACCTGTTGATAATGGCGATGAACTAAAGCCAGGTGAGAGATTCTGGAAATATTCCAATTTTACCCACAGGCCACCCCTCCAGAAATGTTGCTTTACCATCTACTCATTCCCCTTCTTCCGCAATGGTCCCTCGGTGAGAAAACTGGAGCATTGTGACCAGACTAATGACATACAATAAATAGCAACAGAAATAAAATCATGATAATCCTCAAACCAGAGGATTTAGCTAGGTTCAAAGTCCCATGCAGATTAAGACCAAGCTCACCAATTCCAGCAGGCAGTAGCTAAAGATGTAGGGGTTCAGAGCAGTCATCACACGGCAGCTGCAGCCAGGGGGTGCATCCAGGCCACAGGACTGTAGAAGAAAATAACCTTAAGGGTGATAAGATACATGTTTTAATGATGTCACCATAGACAAATCTTGTCCACCAGGTAGGATGTATGCAAGAGAGTGGTCCTGGTATAAGACAGTGGCATGATTAAGATCTCGTTCTGGTCTAGTATACCAGACTTTCACCCCCTCCCTGTGGGAGTTACAGATGGGTCAATATACAGGGCTCCCGGAGGTACATGCACTGGCCATAAAGATAAAACAAAACTTCCCCGCAAGATGCTCTTACCTCCTGGACATTTTGCGTATACTACTGTGATCTCTCGGGGCAATTCTGCTGTTACTCCAGAAATACACACAAGGCCAGTTTTCCCCAAGGTGCCAGAAGGGCCAGCCATCACTGGTCCATGTGTTGAAATGTCCAGGGCCACGTCCACTCAACAGTGTCTCCAGGGTTTAATGCAATTGGGGCTGGCAGCAGGATGTTGCTCTGCTGGCCATATCCTGGCTTCAGTAACTCCTCTTTGCTTGTAGCTCAGCCCATTGACTGCTTTTCCCCTCTCCATCCTCCATCCATATTCTCTCAGTCTTAGGATGGAAAGCCACAGCCCTCCACTTCGGGGGCTGCCCATGAATGGAGCCGCCTGTATACCAAGCATCTTCAGGTATAGGGGCTTTTCCCTCCTGATAAGGACTCTTGGCTCAAAAGCAAGTTCTTCCTGCTTTACACTGGTTGTATAGGAGAGGCAGCACTGTGGGTTAGCATGTCCACAGGGCTCAAGGCTCCTTTTAGGGGCTTCTCATTCAAATGCCATAGCACTGTCCATAAGCAAACTGACCAGCCCCATAGACTATTGATGTCTGACTTCAGGTCAGATTTCAACAAAATGTTGAAATCTGTCATGCCTGCCCCAGTAGGGTTATATGGTACATGAAACTTCCACTTTATTTCTAATTGCTGCACCCATCCTTGTAACACATGTCCAGTAAAGTGGGTGCCTTAATCGCTCTCAATCACCTGTGGCCGGCCATAGGCTGCAAAGAGATGCTCTAGGCTCCTCTTGGTGGTTCGCTGATGTGCCTGTCATGCAGGAAAAGCAGCTAATAGTCCAGTAGCTGTGTCCATACAAGTTGTGGCATACTGATATCCTTCTGATATTGGCAGAGGCCCAATCTAGTCTATTTGCCACCTGACAAGGGGTACTGGCCCCCTCACTATTGTCCCATGTGGCTGTGGGACTCGGTGTAAGTCCCCCTTAGAGCCCACAAGGCACTCCTTCTGGGCTCGGCTGACTTCTCCAAAGGTCAATGTCAAGCCCCACTGACAGGCTACAACCCACATTATCTTTTGCCCCGCATGCAACAAATGCTGATATAATCATTGGGCTACATCAGAGGCAAGCTTTCCTTCTAGCTAGCGCACCTGGGCCAATGTGTCTGCTTCACCATTCCCTGGGGATGCCAAAGGCAAATGGCCAGTCACATGATATACAGTAACGGTCTTAGTCTGACCAGAGGCCCATAGGTCTTGCCACAACTCTTGCCCCCAAAGGGGCCAGTGACCAACCATCCAGTTGGCATAGTAGCATGTCAGTAGCCACAGGGTCAAGCCCTGATAGATAGTAGACAGCTATGGGGAATGACTCCTGGGTGATCAGAGCCTTACTGCTTGTAGCTCAGCCCATTGACTGCTTTTCCCCTCTCCATCCTCCATCCATATTCTCTCAGTCTTAGGATGGAAAGCCACAGCCCTCCACTTCGGGGGCTGCCCATGAATGGAGCCGCCTGTATACCAAGCATCTTCAGGTATAGGGGCTTTTCCCTCCTGATAAGGACTCTTGGCTCAAAAGCAAGTTCTTCCTGCTTTACACTGGTATAGGTCACTGGCACCACCAATAAGCATTGGAGTTCTCCACTTAAGGGGCTAGTAGAGAGGGCACAGTGCTGCTGTAAATATGCACCCATTTGGCCAGTGTAGGCATCTGTGCCACGCCACTGCGTGGCCTTTGCATCCAGTCTCACATCCATCCCACGATGGGATAAGTGGTTATTACCTTGGTTGGAGTTCCAGCAATGGGCTGCATAGCCAGCAAGGCATGGTACACAGCAGCCAGTTGTTTCTCCATCAGGATGTACCAGACCTCTGCTCCTTTCCATAGTTGTGACCAGAATCCAATAGGTTGGTGTGTCTGTTCGAGCTGCTGCCAAAGACCCCACCCATAACCGTCTTCAGTTACATGAACATATAGCTCACAGGGCCTTGATGAGTCCATTACACTCAAGGTGTGTATGGCCTTGACTGCTCACTTGGCAGCAGTAAAAGCAGCTGCACATGTCTCATCCCAGTCCCACCTGATGCCCTTTCATACCAAAGGTATAAGGGATTCAGAATTTGTGCCAAGTGCGGGAAAACACTCTCCAGTAGCCCAAAAAACCCCAAAACTCTTGTAGGACTGCCACAGTGGTAGGGGTGGGGAAAGCCTGTACCTTGTCTATGACTGCTTCAGGAATAACTTTAGTTTTACCTGACCAGATAACCCCCAAGAATTTTACAACAAACAGGTCCCTGAACCTTGGTGCTGTTCACAGCCCATCCTTTCTCCTGTAGATGTTGCAACAGTCTAGGAACTGCACCTTCTAAATCTGCAAGAGAATTAGACATGAGTGTAATATCATCAATGCAGTGATACAGCTGCACTGTTTGCAGTTTCTTCCATGTGTCCAAGTCCTGGGCTACAAGTCAATGACAAATGGTGGGACATGGAGGTATCCCTGTGGAAGGACAGTGAATGTCCACTGCCAGCCATCCCATGTGAAGGGAAACTGTCCCTGTCTTTCCTGTACTATGTCAATAGAGAAGAAAGCATTAGCAAGGTCTACTACATAATGATATGTCCCCAGCTCATAACTGAGTGTGTCTGTAAGGGCCGCTATAGAGGGAACAGCAGCATGCAAAGGGGGTGTGACTTTATCAATTCCCTGCAGTCTACAGTCATACACCAGGAGCCGTCTGGCTTTCTCACTGGCCACATTGGGGAATTAAAAGGACTATGAGTGAGCTTTATGATGCCCACCTTCTCCAACTCCTGTAGATTTTCTCCAATTTCCTTGTGTCCCCCAGGCAATTTATACTGCTTAGTATTTGTGACCCACTGAGGTACAGGCAGAGCTACAGGTGGGTGCTAAGCATGTCCCCTCAGAACTGCCTTTACCACATGTACCCTCAGTCTGAACTCACCTGCAGTGGTCTGTAACCACAGGCCCTGCAGGATATCTACCCCCAAAATATATTCAGGGATAGGAGAAATGTACATAGTATATTCCTTTGGGGGTAAACACCCTGTCCCCAATGGGATTTGGGCTTGCTTGCTTTTTTTTGCCTTACCCTCATAGCCATCTCTTACACCAGGGGTTATGGGAAAATGCTCAGAGTTGCCATAAATTAGGGAACACTCAGCTCCTGTGTCCACCAGCTCCAGGACACATTGTACATTCACAGGGGACCAATGAATTGCTAATTCTACATGTGGCCTCCAGTCCCCACAAATTCCAAGGTGGGGGGACCTTGATACCCCACTCGGTCAATCCGCAATGCCCAGTCACCCTCCTGTGGGGGTGAGGGCTCAGGCGAATCCTGAATACTATCTCTCAGGAAGTTTTTCAGGGACACAGGTCAGGCATGAGGCTTTGACTCTGGCTTCCGTGTCCTGGACCTCAGCAGCTGGAACTGCTGCTTTGGCTTTAATTGGTGCCACAGTTCTAACAAGATCCTATTGGGCTGCCCATCACATTTTTCTTTCACTCCCCCAGCCTTTATCTAATTAACCCACATCTAGGTCCTCGAGACCTTTACAGGGCCTTTTGCACCTCTCCTTTCAGTTGTAGCCCATACTTCCTTCTGTCCTCTTATTGTATCAACC
Source organism: Smutsia gigantea (assembly GCA_032199065.1). Lineage (NCBI taxonomy): Eukaryota > Metazoa > Chordata > Mammalia > Pholidota > Manidae > Smutsia > Smutsia gigantea. The sequence continues at coordinate 34,067 of JAVSCE010020961.1, forward strand.
TCCCCCAGATCTGCCAAAGTATGAGTAGCCTTACTTATGGGTTGTCCTATGTGGGGGCCAAGAGTAGTCACTAGGGACCCAAAGAGAGATGTGGGAGCTGTATGCAGCACCAGGTTTCTCATTCCTGTGGTGAACACCTCCTCATCGGGGCCCTGCGGGTCCATATTATAGATGATGTTTTTCATACCCAATTCCCATAATACCTGTTGGAGCTCTGCATATGTGTTCCAGCTAGTAGGTAAATATAGTAAATCACCCCGATTAGGCCAAACTGCCCTGGTGGCAGCTGTCAGCCAGTCCAGGAGTGTCTGATTCCCTGAGGCATGACGGTACTTTGAAACCACTGCCAGAGGGAAGGGTAAGCTGTCGGAAGTCTATTCATTTCAGGACCCAACAAAACAATGTTTTCCACCCCCATATCCCAGAGCTGTAAAAGCCATGTAGGCAGAGATTCCGATGGCCTCTGCCTATACCAGACGCTCATGTCCCCCAGCTCATCCTGGGTCTAGGAGCAGAGCATGGAGGGCTCCACAACCTGGGGAGGCGGCTGCTCCTCCCCCTGAGGAGCCCGCGGTTGTTTCATTTTTTTTTAAATTACAGCCGGGTGGGGCCTTTAATAAAGGAGAGGCTGATGGCCGGTGGCCTCAGCAGCAATTCAGCCCTTGGCCCCGCCTCCTCCTCTTCCAGCCTACCTCCACCATCTCTGGGGATGAAGGCACCACTCTTTCCTCACCTTCCCCCACGGCCTCCTGCAGTGTGGCTTCTCCTGCCGCCTCCTACCTTCCTGCTGCAAAGGCATCTTCCAGGAGCACAACCCCTTTTCTTAATAACCGTCTCTCTTCCTTAAGGGCATTCCATAGGTCATCACCCAGCTCCTCCAAGTGATGCTGAATTATGTCTCTCTCCTGCCGAAGTCCCTCTCTTTCCTTGTTAACCCTCTCTTTCTCCTCGATGGCCCTCTCTCTCTCTCTCCTCGATAACATTTTCCACTATCTTCAGGAAAAGGGACCCTATAATGCCAGCTGCTACATGGCCACTCAGGGCCTCTAAGCAGTCTTTTATCTCACGCAAGGCTAATTCTGCAGCTTCCAGTGTCTCCACCCTTCCACAGCTCTGGGGAAGCCCCCCCCCCCCGCCCCAGGAGGTGCTTTACCCTAGACCAAATCCCCACTAGGGACTCCCAAATTGGAAGCCCCACAGATAGGGGGCTCCCAGGTAAGGCTGCACCCTCTGCCGCTGCAGCCACTGTGTTCTCCCCACCATCCACAGGGGGGATTCCAGGCTTCTCCCCAGCATCTCTAGGGGCAGACCGCCCAACGGTCGCACCCATGTAGGCAGATTTCGGGGTTCAGAGGTCCTGCAGACTACCACCAGATGTAACTCTGGGGAGAGGAAATCCTGGGGCAAAATACCTTTGAAACTGAAATCAATCAAAGGGAGAAATAAAATTTAAAACCCATTTATTGGTTACAAGCAGTCGTCCCGCCTCTCTCTCCTGCTGTGGCAGAAGGGAGCAAATCCTCCCCCCGAACCTCTCCAATCCAGATAAGCCCTCACTCGCCCATGTAATTACTCTTGATATGGAGATGGACTACTCCTCTCCACCCCTTGGAAACACCTGTTGATATGGAAATGTACTAAAGCCAGGTGAGAGATTCTGGAAATATTCCAATTGTACCCCACACTATTCTTTCGCTCTTTTCCAAGATCGCATCTATCTTACAGAAAACACCCTAAAAATGAGTTTATTGTGGTATGGTTTCCACATTCACATCTTAATTTAATAAAGGCATCCTGTTAATTTCATTCTCTTTTCTCACATCCTCTCCTCTATTACCCCAGTGGCCTTTTCTGTACCTAAGATATCTCTCTGCATCTCTTACTTCAGTATCATAAAACATAAAATTTAACAGAAGGCTTTTCCAGCAATTCATCTTCATGGAAAGTGGATAAAGCAAGACAGTCACACTCAGATAGGTGTATGACTCTAGAAACATATCTTTGCTCCCACTCTCCCTTAGACTTTTGATTTTTGGCTGTTCATTGGTGTTAAGTAGTCAGAGATAAATGAACTTCCCTTTGAGGCCACCCTCCAGTTTATTTACTTACTCACTTATTTTAAAAAGATGTAGTGAGTACTATGTTCTAGGCGCTGTACTAGGAGCTGTAGATACTGAAATCGGGACAACACCATCCTTGCCCTCAAGAGACTCACAGAGTAGTAGAGAAAACCAACATTTTCCCAATAAACACTTTCATTCATGTAAGTGTTCACTCATATATAAGCTATTTATTCATTCATTCATAGATGATAAACAGGAAAAATAAAATCTCTGTCCTTGGGAGTGGAGAGCTGAACAGTGGCTACACGCAGAGCCTGCATGTGTGCGCACACACACACACACACACAGGCACAAAGTTTGTACAGAAACTGACTTAGCAAGAGTTTTATTTTTAAGAGACATGTTTGATTTAACCACCACAAACACACACACACACACACACACAGCTAATACTAGTGAATACTGCTTCATGCTATGTTGTGGATGTGCCCCTGTATTTCCAATTTAAAAATACTTTCCTGGTGAATATTTTGCTGACAACCACTGTACTTGCATCTGATTATACAGACAAGGAAGACACTCTTTGAAAACAATGTCCTGCAGTATCAGCTATACCTGGGGTGGCTCCAAACCTCTACATTTTGTTCAGTTTATGGAGGCCGTGGTCATGCTTGACATAGAAACAAACACAATATAGGCAAAGACAAATGTGTGAGATTTTTCAACAGAAATAACTTGATAATATCATAAAACTGATTTGTCAGTATTTTCTCACATTGATAAACAGCTACCTTTTGACTCCTGTCAAGTTTACAGATTCCTTAGCCACATGGAATCATTGTTAGAGAATGAAGAATAAGCCTGAAAAGCTGAAAAGAGTCCACAATCTGCTTGAACAAGGTAAGAGATGATTTCAAACTCATTTGTGAAACTACAAAAGGCTCAGGCCTCTCCAAAGTGAGTTATAAATATCTTATAAAAGAGTGTGTGTGCTAATTTCCTGTTTTATTGGAGCAATAAAAGTCAGAAAAAAAACGTTGGGGACTTACCATGACATTAGGTGCAAAACGAAGAAGAAATTTGAATTATAAGGACTAGACTATAAAAAGCACCCAGTGAAAATCCCTGCAAGTTACTGTGTGGATAGCAACAGACATTCTACAATTCATGTGGAAGGCAAAAGACTTAGAAGAGCCAACACAAGAACAGAATCATAGGACTTACACTATCTAATTTCAAGACTTAATAGAAAGCTAGAATAATCAAGAGAATATGGTAATGACAAAAGAATAGAGAAATACATCAATGGAACAGACAGAGAGTCCAGAAATAGACTCACACAAACATAGTCATCAGAGCTTTAACAAAGAAGCAAAGCCAAGTCCATGGAGAAAGGATGGTTTTTGCAACAAATGGTGCTGGAGCAACTGGACATCCACATGCAAAATGATGAATCCAGACACAGACCTTATGCCCTTCATAAAAATTCACTCAAAATGGATCATAGGCATAAATGTAAAATGCAAAACTATAAAACTCGTGGAAGAAAAGATATGAGAAAATCTAAGTGACCCTGGATTTAGTGATGACACTTTTGATATAACAACAAAAACAAGATCCGTGAAAAACAATTGATAAGTAGACAGCATTAGAATTAAGCACTCCTGCCTTATGAGACACTGTTAAGTGAATGAGAAGACAAACCACAGAATTCAAGAAAACATTTGCAATACACATGTCCAATAAAAGATTTGTATCCAAAATATGTGAAGAACTCTGGAAAGTCAACAACAGGAAAAACATTTTTTAAATGGGCTATATATCTGAACAGACACCTCAACAAAGAAGATAAACAGATGGCGAATAAACATATGAAAAGATGCTCTACGTCATATGTCATTAGGGAATTTTGAATCAAAACACTAAGATACCTATAAGAATGGTCAAAATCCAAATGACAACACCAAATGTGGTAAGAACTTTGACCAACAGGAACTCTCATTCATTGCCTGTGGAAGTGCAAAATTGTGCATGCCTTATGAGGAAAATCTGGAAGAAGGTAAAAGGGAACATTTGGTAACATCTACTCAATTCTTCTGTAAACCTAAAGCTGCTCTAAAAGATAAAAGTGAATTCATTTTTTTAAAAAAGAGAGAGACCAAAACTATTCCTGAAACAAAAATCACGTAAAAATTCAAAAAGTAAAAAAGAAAAATAGAAACAAAATCCTACCCTTTAGAAGAAATCATAGAACAAGAAACTAAAATTGAAGTAAAATTGTCAATAGAATTTAAATATTTTTCGATAGAACTATGATCTTTAAATATGGAGACAGAGCAATCAATCATGAGGAAAAGCTCAGGAGAATTCAGTCCCACATTGCTGTCATAGCCAAATCCCATCAGAACCTCAAAATTACATATTTATGCTCTAGATTCCAAAAATTCATTTATCTATTTTGGCATATGCAGTATTTGCATTCAACTCTAGTTGATATTATAGTAATTACCAGTCCAGGAGATGGGCCAACCTAATTTAATTAAAGATTCTCTAAGAATCACTATCACAAATCAATATTTAATGTGTTAAATGCTGCAAAAGTTGAGAAAAATGATCACAACTGCGTGTTGTAATAATTCCTGACATCTTGGTGAAATTTGAATAAATGTTATCTTCCCACTATGTGGCATATTGGGAAATGACAAGAAGAAATGATGGAGAATTGCAGGTAATGATCTGAACACTCAGTGCTAAACAGATATTTATAGAAATTGGCACATAGCATAGGGTTTAAGCCACTGAATACCCCCCTCCCCCATGAATGAGTCTGAGAGACGCCATGGAGGGAGCCCTGCATGCAGAGGAGCCGTGTGGTTACTGTTTTGCTTCTGGAGAATCTGAAAGCTCCTTGGGCATTTGTTGCTATTTAAAAGCCTCATGTTTACTTGATTATTATTTATGATGGGATCTTTCTGTATGTTAAGATGGATGAAGGGATTTGTTCATTTGTTTGTTTTTCAGTTAAACTGCGGGTCATGCAAATTGACTCTCAAAGAAAATTGTAGTACCAAATTTGCCCTCCATCTTTGGGACCAAGAGTATCCTGTTTCCCAAAGATAGCAGAGGCAGAAAACGCAGGTATGTGTGATATTGCTCATTTTGCTTTCTGGATTTTACATCCTTGGGAAGTTTTTCCTACCATGACGTGGACAAAATAACACGTACCTGAGTCCATAGGACACAGACATTCTGCCATAGATCCTCTGAGTAATCACCACCATTTGATGTGGACATCTTCATCCGCAGAAGGCACAGCCAGCTAGCTCTCTGGTCTCTTTATAAAGGCAATAATAAATATAAAATTAGTAATAATATCATAGTTTAATAGTATAAGGGCTCTACCCTCAGGGCCTAATTATCTGCCAGAGGCTCCACCCCCTAATACCATCTGCGTGATGCAAGGAGCTGCCCAGCGCCGTTGTCATGGCTGTCCGCCGCTGCACTTTGTCCTCTGGCCACAGTTACCTTTTTCCCACAAGCTAACTATGACCACTTTCTCCCTCAAAAGTTTCACTCCTTTAGAGTGTTAGATTCAGTATCAAAGTCCAGAATGTCATTTTTTAAATCAGATCCAGAAGTGAATGAGGCCCCTCGGTACAGGTAGACCAACACAATTTAACAGATTTCTCATATCACTCCTCCCTTCAAATCCCTCAATGTTTTCCCACCGACTTGAAGATAAAAGCCAAACTTGCTACAGCAGCCTACACAACCCCGATTCCTCTCCCGTCTCTTTGTCCTTCATTCACTGCTCCTGGCACTGCCAGAAACCTCCTCGCCACCAGGTTCCCACAATGCCCTTCCCTCTGTCTGATGTGCTGTTCCCAGTTCTGCCCATGACTTCTCAGCATTTGTTCCTCCTTCCCTCTCTCTCAGTCTTACTGTGTTCAACTTTCCCATTTCCTTTTCTTCATATTACTTATAGCTATCGAAATTATTCATTATTTTTGAGATTTTTATTGTCAGTTACTCCTCTTGCTTCAAGAACAGAGGTTTGATGGACACATATGCCTTCTCTCTTATTAAACCACCAGGTCTATGTATATGTCTACCCAAAACATATAGCAGAGCTGGACACATGCTAGGTACCCAGCATGCACTATGGAGGCCATATTACTGTTATTAATGGGATAAACATTTAAGACAAGCCTGACTTTTCCTATAGGTAATTATCTGAGCTTTTCTCAACTCCACCTTGCATGCGTTTACATGGTACTTAGTTTCTCAACAACTTTATTGAGATGCAATTTACATATCAAACAATTGATGCATTTAAAATGTACAATTCAGTGTTTGTTCAGTGTATTGCATGGTTCTGCAACCACCACAAAGTTAGATTATTTTCATCACACACAAAAGAAACCTTAGCAGTCACTCTGCATTCTTCCCCTTCCTCTAGACAGCAATAATCTATTTACTCTCTATATAGATTTGTCTATTTTGGACATTTCATATAAATGGATTCTTATGTGTGTTTTTGTGACTGGCTTCTTTCACTTAACATAATGTCTTCAAAGTTCACCTGTGTCATAGCATATTTCTGTGTTTTATTCCTCTTAATTGCTGAATAATATTCTATTGCATGCATATTCCATATTTTGTTTATCCATGCATCAGCTGATGGACATTTAGGCTGTTTCCAATTTGGGTTATTACCAATAATACTACTACATGTATTTAGATGTTTTTGTGTGGACAAATATTTTCATTTCTCTTGCTCATATACCTAAAAGTGGAATTGTTGGGTCATATAGTAACTCTATGTTTAACATTTTAAAGAACTGCCAAACTGGTTGTCTAATATTCTTGCACCAATTTCCATGCCACCAGCAATGTATGAGAGTTTCAGTTTCTCCATATCCTTATCAAGACTTATTATTATCTGTCTTTCATATTGTAGCCATACTAGTCAGTGTGAAGTGGTAGTTTATTGTGGTTTTGATTAGCAGTTTCTTGATGACTAATGACATTCAGCATCTTTTATATGTTTATTAGCCTGTAATTCAGGGGGGGAAATCCCAGGCAAATACCTTTGAAACCAAAATCAGTCAAAGGGAGAAATAAAGTTTATTCCTTACAAGCAGTTGTCCACTTCTGCTCCCCGGTGTCCTCATGACCAGACTGCAGAAGAAGAAGACCCCACCCAGCCTCTCTGGCCCTCTTGCCTTTGTAATTACCTATTTATATGGAGAAGCACTACTCCTCTCCACCCCCTGGAAACACCTATTGTATGGAGATGCACTAAAGCCTGGTGAGAGATTCAGGAAATATGGCAATTTTACCCACATATCCATTTTTGTAACTTCTTGGAGCAATGTCTGTTTAGATCCTTTATCCATTTTAACTGGGTTTGTCTTTTTAATTAATGATCTGTAAGACTTTTTATATATTCAAGATACAAGTTCCTGATCAGATCCATGATTTGCAAATATTTCCTCCCTTTCTGATGGTTATCTTCTCAGGTTCTTGATGGTAAACTTTACAGTACAGGTCCTAAAAGACAAGGATTTGCATTTATTATTCAGATAGACAGAGCATCCTTAAGGGCATCAAGCCTGTATCATGTAATGATCAATAAATAGATGAACTTACCTAAGATGACAATTTTGATTAACAGTGAAAAACATTGTCCCAGGATAAATTCACCCTAGAAAACTTCTTGGGAATAGCTCTTACATAACATCTAGTGAGTTGTTTTTCGGTTACCCTTGTGAGAATTCACCTGAGCAATAAAACTCTGGCCAGTCCAACTACTGAAGCCCTAAATGAGCTTTTCTGTTCAGAATTAGCTTCACAAAAGGGAACCTTCAGGTTGCTTAAAATATCTTTTAAAGAAAGATAATTAAATTACTTAATGTAATTGTTAAAGAAGTTACACTGTTATGATGTCTTATGGTACAGAGGTTTGCTGTCATGTATTCTTGTTCCTTCTAAAAATCTGCAGATAGAAAAGAAAGCTAAGAATTACTAGGCTCATCACATGTGCAAATTTTATTACAAAGTAACATAATTTATAATACAGTCTTCAGGAGTTCAGCAGCCACAAAATATGGCTGCCCTTTGTTTTCTGGTCCCTGTAACAAAAGTGAAGAATCCATTCAATTTGTTTTAAAAAAAAAATGTTTTGCTAAATGCCAAATATTATACTAAATATTACGATTACAAATATGACCTATTTATCCTCAAGGGGGTTATAGTTTGGGAGGGGTGAGGAGTAAGACTTAAACAGATAAATATAATGAAGTGTTACTGGAAAGGAGTGTTTAGGATGTAGAGGGAGAAACAAAAGAGAAGGCTAGAATAGTGGTGTCCAATAAAAATATAATGCAAACCACATGTGTAAATTTTCTAATAGTCACATACAAAAAGATCAAAAGCAACATAAAAATAATTTTCATGATGTATTTTATTTACCCCAATGTATCAAAAATACTATCATTTCATCAGGTAACCAATATAAAAATTAGTAACGAGATAGTTTATATTTTTTTATTCTTAAAAATTCAGTTTTTATGTTACCCTTACAAAACAGCTCAGTTCAGTCAAGCCGTGTTTCAAGTGGCTCAATAACCACATGACTCATAGAGTAGACAGCACAGATCTAGAATATTTGAACACATATACATCAATAGGAAAAAGACAAACAGTCCACAAGAAAAATGTAAAGAGACATGAACATAAAGGTGAGTACCTTCAGCATTCTTTTATCTGTTTGTGTTGATGGACATAGTACATTTAAAGGGCTTTTCTTGACACCATACATTTAAAGGGCTTTTCTTGACACCAGACTGAGACACTGGGCAGGAGGTGGTGGAGAGTGGTATTCCTTTTCCTCTAAAAGAAATAAAAATGGGAAGGTGGAAAAATATAGTCTTTGGAGCCAGGCAAGTTTTAATTCACATCACAAAGCTAATTTTGCCCATTCTGGGATCTCCACTGAAGATTTTACTTAGAAAGAGGGAACAGTGAAATAAAAATGGCTACAAATCTTAATTCTCCATAGTCAGGATTTTATTTGTTACTCAGAAATTAAACAGACTGGGCACATTACCAATGAGGATTCCTTTTATTATATGTTTAATTTTATTATATTTTAATGGTTACTATTCTTATAACTCTAACTGTCCAAAGTAATTCTGATCCTGATAGCCATTCCATTCCTCTTAGGTAAAACGGTGCTTTATATAACAGAATCTTCCCTTTCAGCATGATATCAACCCCAAACTTGATAGGCGAAAAGAAGCAAATCATGGAGGTTTACAAATTTACATGTTTTCCCAAAGTCACAAAAGAGAACATAAGCAACCAAGTATAACTTGTAGTTCATTGCAGACAGCATCCCCAACAAAGGAAATTTTCTTATCTCTTAAAAACCTTCACCTTGTTAAGACCATTACTTTATATATACCTGAGAGTTCTGTCCTTTCAAAAGAACAATTATTGCAGCAATTTTATTAGTCTGCTCTGGAGAGGTCTGAAAAGCTGACCCATTTCATGAATGCAACGATGCGACTTCCTGGGCTCTTTGTAGAATTCCTGATAAATCTCTTCAAAGAAATCAGAGAATAAAGGAAATAATTATTGAGCCCTAAGAATAAGACTTTTGAAAGCATGGGGTGGGAAAGTTACTCATTCTAAGGAAAGAGGGAGTTAAATATTCAGGCCCCTCCTGGCTTGGAGATTCCTGATTCGCAGGGAGGAAGCGCTTTGCTTTGGGAGATCATGCTGAGTCCTGGTACTCAAGTGTCCCATGACCCTGACCAGATGATCTGGCATGGATTTTGTCAAGACAGGCAGTAAAATAAATAAAAGTCATAACCTGAAGATATGATGAAACAGTGAAAACGACAGCCACATAAAAACAAAAAACAAAACAAACCGCCAGAGTAAGGCCTCCATGTCAGGAAATGCAGGCAACAGTTTATAACCCTGGAAGCGACAGCCCAACTGCATCTCCATGAACAGCCAAGAAAAGGGAAATGACACTGGGGACACCTGATGGTGACCGCCTAGCAAGCCTGTGTGGGACGGTCAGGCAACAGTAACTGGGTCCAAGCCACGGCGGCCCCCAGTGTGCGCATGAGGATGGGTGCTGCCATGCAGATCAAGATGGGGCTGCATCGGCTGCCCCAGGGGCACGAGAAACATTGGCACCAGAAGCAGGAGAATTTGGGGTGGACCACCCACAGTTTTCCTGCCTAGATAGGAGAAGCTGTTGAGTGATTTGGGAGCCCGGAGAATGCACTGAGTGGAAAGACAGACAGACCAAGGCTACTTCCCTTGCCTGGGGTCCCCATTCCCAGCCTGCAGTGGCCTGGTGCCTGTGGGCTACAAGTTATTCTGCTCTCACTTGTTCTGAGCATTGCAAAAGTTTCAAAGTTTCAAAAGCTTATATCCCCATCAACACTTTAAGAAACTTACTTACCAACTTTACAGACTAGTTATTTCATGTGGTGTATGATTTATAAAGTGAAAAATTCCAGCCAGTCTGGTTTATAACTAGGAAGATGGTCCTACTGAGCCTTGGAAATGCTGTACCTGTTCTTTGAGCTAAAATATATAGCTCGGGTATCTGCTGGGATATTGCATCAGAATCCAAAATTTGAGCTGAAAGAAAAAACAAGCACATGGCTTGAAATAGAGTCTGTTAAAACAGTATTTCCCCATTTTCATTTCTTATTTCTCTTAATTCTCAATTGTATTTCTCAATCTTCCTTTAGACTGTTAAAAAGTAAAACAACTACTTCAGAAGATATACATTTAAACCACATTGTAGGGGGCCTGTCATTTAAACCTAAAGTACCCTGAATTACCTATCCATTAGCAAAAATCAGATATTGCACTCCCAAAACCATTTTAATTGAAAGTGCTTAAAGAGCAACTCTTCATAAATATTCAAATTTAGTGAGTTGAACCAATATAGCTCTATCCTACTATTTTGTCATGGGATGAAATTAAAGTAATAAAGCTATTAAGTAAGGTAATGAACTACCTCCACCTAGATTAATGCAGATTAATATATTAATCCACCTTGATTAAAATAGAAGGCCAATTTATAAATTTAAGCAAAATACACTGTTTCTTTTCTTCTTGGTGGCAAACATATTTTAAATAAATACACATCTTCATGTTTCCCTTCATAGTTTTCTACTTTGAGAAGTTCTCAACCTATTGGAAAGTTGTAAGAATAAGGCAATGAACATCCATATGCCACTTACCCAGATTCATTAGTTATTAATATTTTACTGCATTGAATTTATTTCTCTTTTTTTATGACCTGTTTAAGAGTCAGTAGATATCTTGACATTTCACCTCTAAATACTTCACCTTAATCACCTAAGAACAAAGATAGTTTCCTTGTTACATAACAAAGATTATGTATAACTATAATTCAATAATCCCACTCAAGAAATTTAAATTAATATAATTCTGTGGTCTAATATTCAGCTCATATTTATATTTCTTAAATTTCCCCACTGGCATCCTTTATAATATTTTTAAATATAGGATCATACCCTGATTTAACTGCCATATCCTCATCTACTTTAGTTCAGAAGAGTTCACCAGTTTTAAGTTCTTTTTCTTGTTTTGTAAATAATTTTGAGGGGAACTTTAAGAGATTACACTTTAATATGTAGGTATAGTTCTCCAAAGAGTAAAGATGTTCCCTTATATTTAAATTAGTATTTTCTTTTAATATTTAAAACGGATTGCTTTTTTGATAGAAAATCAAGAAAACACAGAACAAGAGATAGGGAAAAAAACGTTACTTTCCCCTAGTGAAAAACTGTGACTATTTTGTTATATTTCCTTTTAGTTTTTCTTTATATGTTGTTTGTTTGCTATTTGTTCATTTCACATCATTATATAGGAGGTATATCATAACTGAAAATTTTAAATAATATATTTTAACTTCCACTTATTCTAAAGTCAGAATAGCACAAACCCAAGGGCAGTTAAAGCAATCAACATCAAACGATTTAGGCTAATGATTTCAGAAACCCATGTCAAGATCTCTCAGATCCCAAAATGCTGGGTGGTATTGTGGCAGTAAATTGACACATAAAATCTTTTTGTGATATTATTGTTTACAGTCTGAAGGCAATTTGCAACCAATGAAATTGTAGCTTCAGCCACACTAATCTGAATTCCAGAATTTTCTACTGTAGCATTTAATTGAAAAAATTGAATTAGGTGAAAAAGCGTGTGATGGGTTGAGAGAATTCCCTTAATGGCATCATGGCAGATTACCCTAATTCCTCTGTAAGTACTGCCTAGAGCACATGACCGAGGTAAAAGTATAGTTTTAAAATGAATTTGATGGCAATAAAAGGCGTCAAAAACCATAAAAAATAAAATTGAGACAGTCTTGGAATAAACTCAAAACCTTCAGCATTTCACTAGATTATTCCCCCTTATCAGTGTGAATGTGCTTTATATTTCCCAACAGGAAAGTGTCCTCAGAACCATGCAGAACACATTTCAGAGGAATCGGGGCTGTTATGTTCCATGTATGCTGACCTGAGGGAGCGCCACAGAGAGTGGTGGTACCATCTAATTAAATAAAGTGCTTAAGGTTTTTCTGATATTTCCTTCAGCCAGACCTCTATGGGAAAACAGGAACAGACAATTGATATTAGAACACTGCTAAAGCGTATATATTTATTACCAGCTGCTAAGTGTTTTATACAGATGCTTGATGAAAGTATGATAATTTTTAAGTGACTGCATTTTTCTGAAAGAAAAGAGCCAGAAAGAAAAAATTTAAGAGTCCTTATGGTCTCTCTTTTTTTTTTAGTTTAGTAAAGTATTTTTAATAAAATTCAGAAAATCCTTTCAAGATAGTAATGTGAAATATCAGGATTTATAGTTAAATACAATTATGTTTTAAAATATTTAAGTGAATATATATATGTATATATACATACATTTTACACATTAATTAAGGAGAGACTAGGAAATATATCAACTATCATGTGACCATCTCTGAATATTAAAAGTTACCAATAATTGTTGTTTTCTTCTTTGTTTCAATCCATATTATTGTAATTCCCTACAATGAATATTATTACCTTTATAACCCCCAAGTAAATACAAAAAAATTGCTCTCTTGCCCCAAAATCTAGATAGGACATGTAAACATTAATTATATTACTAGTATCTACAAGTAATTTCACATAATAACATTTCTTTCAATTTGAAACTTGGAAACTGGATATACAGGTTCCATACTTAGTTAATATGCAGTATTCACTCCTTCCCAGAGTAAATTATACATTACTTTGAGGGCAGTAACTGCTTTGTTACATTTCTCGCATATCACTTAATGCAATGCCTTACCTACAATAATAATACCATGCTAAATGCATTATTCCATTTAATCTTCACCACAGTCTTACAGGTTATATAATCTCATTCCCACTGCTCCTCATTTTACAAATGAGGAAAATGAGACTTTGAGAGATTAACCTGACCAACCTTACACAAAAATGAATAGCAAAGCCAGGATTTAAGTCTGAGCAATTTGGTTCCAGAGCCCCCTCTGAACAAGGAAAAGTTAATGAATGTGCTGGACCTGGATCGGTGCCTATTTCTTCTCTTTATCTGATCTTTTCTACATGCTAAGGCATCTGACTCTTGCAGCCTGTTTCTCAAACTCCCTTGTCAGTTGGCTTCCGTGTGATGAGAGGCACTAGTGGGATACTGAGGGGTCGGAGGAGGGGAGGAAGCCATTTTTACCTTGGGCAGCATCTCCACTCAGGTCTCTACCTCCCACTAGACTGACCCACCATGGCTCCTTGCCTATGCTGTGTGGCCTGGGCTACTCCTGGACCTCCTTTTCTTCCTCTCCAGCCAGGCAGTCCATCAAATTCTTGTTGCTAATCTCGGCCTTGCTGATGTCTGTTTGGCACCTCTGCCCCTCCTTATTCTGTCTAACCCATCCCATGAGTTAAATTCCCTACTTCATATATTAACATCTTCCACAAAACATCTCTTCAGTTAAAATTTTCCCAGAAGAATGCCTGCTGGTTTCTATATCCAAACCATAGATTCTATGAATTTCTCAACACAGTGTTTTTTGATTAATATTTATAAAGGAAATATTTATATTTACATTCCAAAATGTGATAGACCATTCTAAACAAAACAAAGTCCCTAGTGTGAAGGGTGTTACATTTTAAATACAAATGGTAGATCATTAGAATCATTCATCTACATTTTAAAATTTGTGCCAACCCCAACCAACGGGTGTCGCCATGTTACTCTCAGAGCCCTGACCTCATGTTTGTTTGGAACTGATTTCTACCAGCTGTGAGGGCAGACATTTTCTTTGTTTACTGCTATAGCTCCTTCTTTTAGAACAACATCTGGCACACAGTAGGCGCTCATTAATATTTTGTTAATATTATTAAATGCTTTAGTTATTTCATCTATAAATCTCAGGATTTTCACTTCAACACTTTGGACTGAATTGTAAATTAATTGATTAATCACTTTTTGATAATTTTTATAATGAATGTTTAAAACTTTAGAGTCGGCTTTCTGAAGAGAGGAAGCCTTAGGTGTGGAAAAATTTATCTCTGGCCAACAATGGCTTGAGTACATACTACGTTAGGGAGTTGTCTGGAAAACCCAAAGGTCCTCAGATGTGTAAAGAAAGAGAGAAGGGACCTTTCTAAAACCATTAAAGAGAAAAGGAAAAGCAGGGGATGAAACTGAGTCACTGAGAGTTATAAGTTCCTCCCTACTCACTCCAGCACAAGGATCAGGAGACTCTTTTGAGAAACAATTTAATTTTGGCAAAGATACTGTGTGGCTTTGGATAATCACTTAATCTCTATTTCATCATGTGTAAAATGTGAAAGATAATATTTTATGAACTACAGAGTTCCATACCATTATCGGGGTGTAAGCAGCTATAAGATTAAAATATTCAAACAGAAGAAAACTCCATATATTATGCACACCTAATTTATAGTGAGTCTGTTGAAGGCAGCATATAGATGGGTCCTGTTTTTTTATCCATTCAGTGGCTCTATGTCTTTTAACTGGTGCATTCAGTCCATTTACATTTAGGGTGATTATGGATAGGTATGTACTTATTGGCATTGCAGGTTTCAGATTCGTGGTTACCAAAGGTTCAAGGTTAACTTCCCTACTATCTAAAAGTCTAACAATTCACTTAATATGCTATTACAAACACAATGTAAAGGTTTTCTGTTTGTTTCCTCCTTTTTCTTTCTACTCCATTCTTTATATATTAGGTAACATATTCTGTACTGTTTGTCTATCCATTGATTGACTTTGGGGATAGTTAATTTATTTTTGCATTTGCTTAGTAATTAGCTGTTCTATTTTCTTTACTGTGGTTTTATTACCTCTGGTGACAGCTATTAAACCGTAGGAACACGTCCATCTATAGCAGTCCTTCCAAAATACGCTGTAGAGATAGATGGTTTGTGGTAGGCAAATTCTCTCAGCTTTTGCTTATCTGGGAATTGTTTAATCCCTCCTTCAAATTTAAATGATAATCTTGCCAGATAAAGTAATCTTGGTTCAAGGCCCTTCTGCTTCATTGCATTAAATACATCATGCCATTCCCTTCTGGCCTGTAAGGTTTCTGCTGAGAAGTCTGATGATAGCCTGATGGGTTTTCCTTTGTATGTGATCTTATTTCTCTCTCTGGCTGCTTTTAATAGTCTCTCCTTATCCTTGATCTTTGCCATTTTAATTACTATATGTCTTGCTGTTGTCTTCCTTGGGTCTCTTGTGTTGGGAGATCTGCGCACCTCCATGGCCTGAGAGACTATCTCCTTCCCCAGATTGGGGAAGTTTTCAGCAATCACCTCCTCAAAGACACTTTCTATCCCTTTTTCTCTCTCTTCTTCTTCTGGTATCCCTATAATGCGAATATTGTTGCGTTTGGATTGGTCACACAGTTCTCTCAATATTCTTTCATTCTTAGAGATCCTTTTTTCTCTCAGTGCCTCAGCTTCTTTGTATTCCTCTTCTCTAGTTTCTATTTCATTTATTGTCTCCTCCACCCTATCCAATCTGCTTTTAATACCATCCATTGTGTTCTTCAGTGATTGGATCTCTGACCAGAATTCATT
The DNA here is from genome assembly GCA_032199065.1 of Smutsia gigantea. Lineage (NCBI taxonomy): Eukaryota > Metazoa > Chordata > Mammalia > Pholidota > Manidae > Smutsia > Smutsia gigantea. Next base: position 50,304 of record JAVSCE010020961.1, read on the forward strand.
CCTGAGTTCTTGAATATCTTTCCGTACCTCCATGAGCATGTTAATGATTTTTATTTTGAACTCCCTTTCAGGGAGAGTCATAAGGTCCATATCATTTAAATCTTTCTCAGGAGTTGTATTCATAATTTTACTCTGGACCAGGTTCCTTTGGCATTTCATATTTGTGTATGGCGCCCTCTAGTGCCCAGAAGCTCTACTCTCTGGAGCTGCTCAGCCCCTGAAGCAATGCAGGGATTGTAGGGGAGTGGTATTGGTGCCTCTGGGGAGGGAAGGGCTGTTTCCTGGTTCCTGGCTGCTATGCCTGTCTCCACTGCCTGAACCAGTGGGCTGAGCACACAGGTATAAGCCTCTGTGCTTTGCATTTTTAGTTACTGTAGACAGATCTTCCCTCTGGCTGGCCTAACACCAGGGAAGGATTTCCTGGTTTGCAAGCCCGGTGGGGCTGGCCAGGAGAAAGGCGCACTAGTCTGCCTGTCACAGAAGGGGTTCTTGGAGCTGTGTAGGCAGCCAGGGAGCTGGAGCACCTGAAGATCGTGAAAGCTCCCAACCTGCTGGACAGAGTGCACCTGGACAATTTTGTCTACCTGTTCTTTCTCCTGAGCAGTAAGCTCTGTGCAATCCTTGCCCCTTTAGCAGCCCTCTTGCTAAGGGCTTCTTTGTTAGGAAGTCTCTCAGACTGCCTGCCTTTTTTTTGTCCCCGAGCAGCTGGGTATGGATCCCTGCTTTCACAAGCAGCTGGAATCTTAGTCTCTCCAGGAATTCTGCCTGTCTTAGCTTTCCAACCCCCTTATTACAAGAGTATCATGCAAGCACCATGAAATGTGGGTTTGTGCTCCCAGAGCAGATCTCCAGAGCTAGGTATTCAGCAGTCCCACATCTCTACTCCCTCCCTGCTCCGTTCCTGTTCCTCCTGCCTGTGAGCTGGGGTGGGGGAAGGGCTTGGATCCCACAGGACCACAGCTTTAGTACATTACCCTTTTCTGTAAGGGCTGCTCTTGTGTCCAGGTGTATGAAGTTTGTTGCCGTCCTCTTTCCCATTGCTCTTTCAAGAGTAGTTGTAGTAGCTCTATTTTCATATTGTATGAGGTTTTAGGAGGAAGCTTCTGTCTCCTTATGGTCTCTTATAATCATAAAGACATAAATGTAAAATGAATGCAATTTAGTAACCTAGAGTTATGTACCATCCTGAATGGAGGAACTGAGCTATGCTTTGACATTTTCTGGAATAATTTTACATGACCATTTTTTTTCTATGGCTGTTGAAAGAACAATTCATTATTTTATGCATATCTAAGAAAAGGATTAATTATAGTAATTAATTACAAATAAGACTTGTTTGTTCTTTGGGAAAGTGAGTTATTATTTTTCTTTTTTTGTAGATGTTACAGCTCAAAACAAAGTTTATGCTCTTACGATACCATTAAATATATTGATATGCTTGATTTTTCCTATCTGTTTATTGTTTTTAAAAAATGAAATAGTCATCTGTTAATATTAACAAGTCTGAATAGTTCTAATAGCCCATATGAAAACTAGAAACCATGAACTTCTGTTGTTTACTCAGAAAAAAACCTTTGTAGCATAATAGCTTAATTGGTACATTTTGAAATGAAAATATAGCTATTGTTATTACAATCTAACATAAAAGCCAGAGAACTTTCAAGAAGTAATATTAAAGCCCTAAGTGCATAAAACTCTTCCATAGGAATATAATAAAATCAGAAGTTAAATTTCCATCAAGGTAAGTAATATATATATATTTGTTATTTATATAGTGCAAATTCCATAAGTCTACATGATTGTCAGCAACATGAAATAATAAAAGTAAGAAATAAATTGTTAGTATGAATTATTTTCTCAGCATGTGCACACACACACATACACACTAAGACTAAGAAACTATCATTCATGCATGTGAATGAAGATGAAAAGTAAGTGTGTGTATATGCTATCTTTTCTAATATGATACTTCATTCAGTTTACATAAAGGGTTCTCTTAGGCTATTTTCAAATTATTCCCAATTAAAAATTGGCATGTCCACTTAACAATGGACCCTCCATTTTCAGCCATAATCAGAAACTAGCTCTTTTGAAATGACACTTACTGGGATGTTTATCTTCTAAAAGAAGTTACTCATTAAAAAAAGGATAGGCAACAGTTAGTACCTCAAGACATTAATTGGGAGATTCATGTCAAACGCATGAACTTTGAAATCCTTATGTTCTGAGCTGCAAAAGGTAACAGAGAGTTGACAACAAAGGATTGGGAAAGTAGGCTTCCTACTGTAGAGCTCTGAAGACATGGAGCTGTTGGGATTAGGAATACAGTGGGTGCACTTTGCACGTATCCAATGATCATGGCTGACATAAAGTGTTATGGCAGGCAGTGATGGTGATGGGCCGTTGCTAGGACAATGCTGGGAATTACATGCTATTAGTAGTTTACATCTGTTCTTCTATTAATGCAAAAGGATTTGCTGTTCAAACATGGTAACTACTTCTGAAGAATGAGAGGAACCAGCTACTTCCACACCGGCACACTCAATCTCAACAAGAGAGATCACCATATGGAATATAAATGTGCTTTGGACTCAATCATTTCTCAACACCCTTAGTGGTCTGATTCTCCCAAGCCACCTGGAGGGGTCATAACAGCCCCAAGATTTAAAGTCAGAAACCTTGAGTTCAAGTCCAGATGATGACATTTCTTGCTAGCGTGAGGTTTTTCTAGCCAGGTTGTTCCCTAATCTGTTTCAAATGATCAGACACTTCCACACACTCAATATAGTGTGGCTACCAACTCAGGAAGCCACCAAGTCTGAGAATGGAGTGAGGACTCATCTTGATACTTTCTTGCTTGGACCGATGTTTATGTCCTCCCAGAATTCATACGTGGAGGACTTAATCCCCAGCACAATGCTACATGGAGCATGGCCTTGCCATGAAGGTGGGACCCTCATGAATGGGATTAGTGCCCTTACAAGAAGAAACACGGAGGGATGACCTTTCTCTCTACCACATGAAGACACAGTGAGAAGCCTGTGTCAGGAAGAGAGCTCTCCTCAAGAACCCAACCATGCCGGGGCCCTAACCTTGGACTTCCAGCCTCCAGAAGACAGAAATAAATGTGAGAAATAAGTGTTTGTCATTAAAACCACCTAGTCTGTGGTATTTTGTTAAAGCAGCCCAAACTGACTAATCCATTTCTCAGTTCTCAAATCCTTATGACTTGGGTACTAACTTCTTCAAAGCGACAGATGTTGTATTTATATTTGTGTCCCCCGAAGAGAGAATTATCTACTTGTATGTATGAATTCAGATTCCCTTAAATCTGACCAAATCTTCATTGCATTACTCAAGCTTTGACAAGCAGAACTGGAGCCCGGGGTGAAAATTTTTGATATCTTTGGATCATTTCCCTTATGTCAATAAAGAGTAATTCAGGGGATGTGATGGACAGCATGGTGACTATAGTAATCATACTGTTTTGAATATTATATAGCTTTATATGGTGATGGGGGAAACGACTCATTTCACAGTGTATAAAACCACTGAGTCATTATATTAGACACCTGGAACTAATATAATGTTATATGCCAATTACACCTCAAAATAAAATAAGACTAATTTGGTTACTCATTTACAGAATTTTTTTTAAATATTTTTATATGTGCTACATTGGAATTCCCACTGAAGAATTCAGCCAGAGTCCACAAAATGAGTGAGATCTTCCTTTCCCTAAAGTGGAAAAACAAATTGAGGGAAAGAAAATGTAATTCAGCCTCAAGTATATCCCATAGCCTACCGTGTAAGAAAACTCTAAGTATGCCTTTAAAATAAAGGGACATTAAAAGTGGCCTGCAGCAAAGCCACTGTTCCAACTGGTATCTCCGTGCTGCTTCCTGTATTTGTTCCTCTGCTAAGCAAACATATTTTGATCTCCCTCTATTTGCTAGGTACCATGGTAAGCGCTTTCACGTTCATTATCTCATTTCATATTTGTGATGATTTGGAGTGGCAAACATTATTAATCCATTTTACAAGTGGGCCTACTGAGGCTGTGAGTAAAACCATTACATGAAGTTCCAAGGCTATTATGTTGTATAACTGGACTTGAACCCAGGTTATCAGATTTCTGTTTAGTCAGCATTTTCCCATTATATCCACCCCTCTGTCCATTCATTCTTTCAAATATCACTACTTGCATAGTGGCTGCCTCCTAGTAAAGCCATCCTCATATTGTCCTCATAGGAACTGCTCATTAAATGTTTGCACAACAAGGAATATGTACTGAGATATATGTGCTATAGGCACAGGTCATGTTAGTTGACATATGGCAGTGACAGTGAACAAAGCAAAACCCTAACGTCATAGAATTTCCATTATAGTGAGGGGGACACCGTGCTTCTGAACAAATGACTGTATAGCAGAATATTATAAGAACCTGGAAGAAAAATAAACCTGGGCAAAGGGAGAGAACGATGAAGAAATGCTATTGTGAATAAGGTGTCAGAGAAAGCTTCTCTGAAAGGGCAGCGTTAAGCAGAGGCCTGAGTGGAGTGGAGGAATGAGCCACTCAAGTATCTGGAGGAAGCACATTCCAGGCAGAGGAAAGATCAAGTGCAAAGGCCCGGAGGCAGGAGCATGCTTGGAGTGTTTGAGGGGAAGTAGCTGGAGCACCAGGAGGGATCCCAGAGTGACTAGAAATGATATCAGAGGGAAGGTTCATTGGCCATCAGGAAAGATTTGGCAGGCAAAGTGGGAATTTTGGATTTTATTCTGAGTGAGGTGAGAAGCCTTTGGAGGGAAAGACATAATATACTTCAAAAGGATCCCTCTGGTTGCCATGGAGAACTGCGAAGGACAGGAGTGGTAGAAGCTGGTATTGGAGCTGGAAGTCTTTGGGAAAAGTCCAGAAAGCTGACTGGGAGTAGGGGCTGCTGAGAAAGGTGGTGAGAAGTGGTGTAACATTTTGGGTCTGGATACTATTTCTACTGGACCAGTAAGAGGCTTTAATGGGTCATTTGCTTACTTATTAGTTCACAAAACAGATTATTCTTTAGGTTCTGATCAAAGTGCTCTTTATTTTTGGGGTGTTCTGTGGATGAAATTAAGCTAGAGGGAGGAATTTCCTGATACAGCACCACTGCAACCCAGATAGGGCTCCGTATTAAATTGTCATAAGGCTGAGCTTAAGGGACGTTGGGCAGCTAAACTTATTGAAAACCTTCTTGATCTATTGCACAACTTGATTAAGAACTATATTCTTCCTGGATGAAATTTTCCATAATATCATCTTGGAGGTGGGAAGTGAGGAATCACCAAATTCTTTGACTTTAAAATGGCTGAGACAAACATGGAGAAGGGTTATCATGGGGAGAACTCTGACTATTGCAAGTGATTTTATTCTTAATACGTAGAACCAGTGCCTTTCTTCCCAGGAAATTATCTAAATAGATATAAATGTGCTCTAAAATGGACTCATTTTCCAGACACCGTAGCCACCAGTTTGTTTCTGCCTTGCTGAAGACTGGAGTGCAATCGTCTTTGATAATGGGGACAGTTTTTCCAGAAGGTTTCCTTTGAAAAAGAGAAGGAATTTTTCCCTAGGTTTCCATTTCAAGACAATTAAATGGACTTGGATTTTCAGGTGCCATTAAGTGATGTAACAGAGAGAACAGAAACCCAAGCATTTGGCTCAAGGCCCTCTTTTAAAAGAAAGGACCTCAGTGGGAAAAGCCTCCAGGCCCGAAATGCCATCTTTCTTGTGGCTTCTGCAGCCACACCTGCTGCAAAAGAAAGGAAAGAATGTGGGAGATCATTTCCCTAGAGACAGCTTATTTTTAACTGCGATTTCTATATTCCATATTTCAGAAGAAGTTCCAGATAGAGCTTATCTATAAAAGTATGTTTAAGAGACAGAAATACTGAACAATCTAGAAAAACTTCTATGTTTCTCTTTTTTCCCACTCTAACTTTTGGTTTCTAGTATTTCTAATGATGCACAGAGAAATACTAGTCACTAGAATATACCTCTTAGGCTAAATGAACAAACAAAAGGCTCTTTACAGAGGCAATGATGTATTAGACCAATGATGAATTTTTCTATATTGACAAAAATAAGGACGCTGTTAATTTTATTTTGAAAACCTTTGTGCATTAAGATGCACATGCGTATCTAGAGAAGTCCTTATAATCTACTAAAATGAAGAGAGAAGGAAATGATGGAAGGGCTGATCCCCAGAGCATATGTTCTCAGAGGAGGTGATGCTGTCCCCCAAGGGTGAAAACTGGTTCGGGGGAGAGGGCAAGAAAATTTCAGATATGACAATAGCTGTAACCTCCTGTCACAGAGTAATGCTCCCCACCAGCTATGGCCCCGTCTCATCAAAGAAGTCCATGCTCTAATTCCTGGGACCTGTGAACACATCACATAACATGGCAAAGGGAAAGGAAAGTTGCAGATGGAGCTCCGTTTGCTCCTTTGCTGACCTCAGAATGCGGGGACTACCCTGGATTGTCTGGTGGGCCCAGTGTAATCACAAGAGTCTTTTAAAGTGCAAGAGGAAGAGGCAGCTAGGGAAGAAAGGCATGGAGAGGTGCAGCATTTGTTTTGAAGGTGGAGGGAGAGGGAGGGACCAGGCGCAAAGGCCTGTGGGTGGCCTCTGAGAGCTGGCAGCTTCTCCCCTAGATTCCTAGAGAGGAATGCAGCCCTGCAGCCCTGCAGCCCCATCAACTTCGTGCAGTGAGACCTGAGTCAGATGTGGGTTCCTTCACGGTTGTATGATAATGAATCCGTGTGCTTAAACTGCTACATTTGTGGGCATTTGTTATAGCAGTGATGGAAAGCCAACACATCATCCCAAAGGCCACAGTAGATAAACAGATTCATAGTGTATCTGTAGTATTAAAAGTCATGGGTGGAAAATTAGGAGGAAAATATCAAAAAAGTCTCCTTCTGGGGGGCAATAATGAAAAAAAAGAAAACAGCAACATTGAAGAACATTGCCCTGGGAGGTAGAAAGCAGGTTTTCATGCTCCTGTTTCATAAACAGGGGACATGATCAGTGTTAGAATAAGCAAAATTTATGGCTCCTGGATCTGTTGCTTTCTTTGGAGAAGATAAAAAAAAATTAGCACAAATACAGTTATTCCTAAATATGAAGAACTAAGACAATATTCCACAAGGAAAATACTTAAGGAAAAAAAATAGCTTCTATGGTCTAGAAAGATTAAAAGCACAGATGTCTATATAACTACATGTACATATATACACAGAAGAAAAAATTTGAGTTTATAAGCCAAATGTTAATAATGAGTTTCTGAGTAGTCATTTTCTTTCTGTTTGTTGTTTGTTATAACTTTTCTACAAAAATTATATGTTACAGAAGGTTTTTACCACATGACAATAGTTGGTACCTGGATAGAGACCAAAATTGCATTAGTAAGGTCTTTTTTTTTTAAATCCGGTCTGGGTAGAGTCTTTATCATTAAAAGTAGGATATGAATTGTAAAATAAGTTTATTTCATCTTACATATTGTCATTACTAAGTTTATGTTACAAATGTAACTATGTTGTTAGAACTGTATTCTTAGAGAGTAGAAAATTCAAGTCATGGTAATTTTGGTTTGTATTTATTTCTCAGAAAAATGTATATGATTACTTCCTAAGAGCCCTCACTTCAAGCTTGATTCCTGCAGCATAATTATAGAGAGGTTCACATTTGCAAAAATATGGGAGGGCTTCATCAGTGTTCCCCAGAGTCTGCCTAGTCCTTATATAATCAAATTGTTCTCACTGAAATAACTATCCTGTAGTCACCTTTGTGTATTTTTTTTCTTTTTTCCTCAATTTAATTGGTGAGTTGTGCCAGATTCTTATTTGTCAATGGTTCGGCATGTAGGTGAAACAGCTCACCAACTTCCTTTTTCATCAAATTCCTAAATCCTGTGTTTTTAACAAAGAATTTTGATTTAATTTTGCAATCTATGTGCATGTTTAAGAATTAGGTGGGGAGGACAATCGGAGTGAATGCTAATTTTTTCATTGTTTAGCTCATTAGTTAATATGTTGATGACTTTTGTGGCTGTGCATTCTGACCCAGCTATGCCCTGGATAAGCCCTGATGTGTTACCAAGAGGCGCTCTTACCAACAGCGTCCCGGACTTACTACTTAAAGCCCATGCCCACCTGGATGTGGGTGTCTTACAACTCCGAATCTCTGCTTAAGGTCAGGCTGCCTTGCTCCTTGTTCTTTGTTTCCTGGCACCCTGGTCTTCCCTGGCTGCACCTCAGCTATCTGAGCCCATCACATTAGCTCCCTCGCCCACCTGGTGCAGTCCTGACCTGCCTGGCCTGTTAGCACCCAGCCTGGGGTGAAGGCACGTCAGGGCCTGATGGGTGAGCCTGAGCCCCTCCCAGTCCAAGCTGATCGCTGCGGGGTGATGCTTCAGAACAATGGCTGCAGTGAAACAGTGGAGATGCTCTAACTGTAGCTCCCTTTGCTGGCTGGCCCTCACCTGGCTGGAATTTAAGGCCATGCTCTGTTTCCAGAGACTGGAAATCGTGTTTCTTTATCATTTTTAAGACCTTGGATATCTGCTGCACTTTCTCTCGTAAGAGATCCATTCTGGGTTTATGTTTTCTGGAAACTGTAAGCCTCTATTCCCAAAAGCAAACTAAAAAAACCCAAAATACAAAAAACAGAAGAAGTTCTCTGTTTTCAAAGATCCTTTTAAAACCTCCCTTCTATTTTTTATCTGAAATCTGTCACCTACACACACACACACACACACACACACTCTACTTCCACTTTCACCAACCAAATCACCATTACCACCAAGCGGTTCCTCAAACAGAGTCTAGAAATCTCTGCCAGTTCCCTTGAGCCACATAAGTGGCTTTCACTTTCCCCTGAACCTGGGGTTCCCTCCACAGTAGGCAAGAAGGGAACAGAGCAGGGAGTTGTGATGCTTTTATTATGTGCGACATAATCTGGGCCGAGTGCATTGCACACTTTATCTCTTGTAGTACCCATGGTCTTCTGAGAAGGAGACATTTGTCATGCCTATTTGATAAAGTAGAATATTGCCCAAGCTCACATAGCTAGTGAGCCACACATCCGAGATCTGAGTATATCTGCACCTGTGGAGCTGAGCTCAGGTTAACTGCCAAAGCAGCAGGATCCAGTGGTCATGGGAGCTCACCTTTTTACAGAGAATGGCAATGGAGGAAGCCCCACATTCAAGCCAAGGCCACCTTTGACAAAATAAACTTGGGAAGTGACTGATTAAAGGTCTGTCCCATGTAAATACAAGGTGTGGCTGTCTTAGGCTGAGCATTCTTGGAGAAAAGGATCACGTGCTGCTCTGCTCTCTGGTACTTGTCCTCCTGTGTCCGTGTTTAATCTCAATCAGTCACACCTTTGGGAAGGTAAGCTAATGGTAGGAACTTTGAATGAATCCTTTCTGAGTCTATACTTCCTCAGCTATAAAACAAGAAATCTGGTTCCTCGCTCATAGGCAAAAGAGTGGCTGGCCTAGGTGCAGTGGAACATTAATGACTATTTTCTTTTGTTCCTCTTACTTCTGGTCAATACTATTCTTGACCAATTGGCAAAATGAGTTCTATGCCACATAAAGACACAGAATGCCACCAAATCAGCATAGAATAAGTTGGACAAAGCCCACATTAGTGAAAGTATGGAGAAATACATGCTCCCATACACAGAAAGTGGGAAGGCATGCTTCGAGAAGGGTGATTTGACATTATGCATTAAAGTTAAAAATTCACTTACCTTTTGTATAATTTTACCCTATAAGGGTGATGTGTGTGTGTGTATGTATATGTTCTAAATGTCCCACAATAAGGAACCCATTTTAAAAATCTATAACATTCAAATAATGGATATTGTATAGCTATTTAAAAAAGGATGTATCAATATGAAATATTATCTAACATGGATTAAATTCTTTAAAAACCAAGTGCTTCAGTGTAATGTATAGTATCCACCCATTAATTATATAATATACATACAAATAATGTATGTATACACACACATATATTTATTTATGTATAAAAGAATCTGAATATAGCTACAATCTGCCCTGACCCACTGCCTTCCAAGTTGCTGTATATCAGACAGACTGGAAATATTAGCTAACTTCACATTGTGACTCAGGCCAACAACAGTCAAGTGATGTAGGCATTCAGGAATCCATGATTTAGAAATATATAGAAATTCACATATTTAGAGATTATACAATACATGTTTAAAGAAAGTCATAGCCTTTATTCTCAATTCTTATCATTTCCTATAGTCCTTGATACCTGGGTCTCTTGATTGTATACGAGACAATAATAGGTATAGCCTAAGTTTGCCTAAATGGATAAGCAATATGCTTTGGAGGAAATCTCAGGGAAACACATGAGTGGTGGGAAACTCACAGGCCAGTGAGGAAACAGTGCAGTTTGTTTCTTTTGTGTATCTTCTAGGGATAGCTTTGCCTATAGAAAGTAAGGACAAAGCTTATTAATATTTTCTAATTTTTTATTTGACTTCTCAATGGCAAAGAAGAAATATAGTACCTAAATCCTGGAATTTATTACCCTGCAATTGTTAATGGCTTTCATTGCACCAAATTGCAGCAGTTGAAATGCATCTCAATATATTTTAAACATGAGTTTACTTAGGTGACAGCTTATAAGTTTTATTCCTGAACTGGCCTCCCTGATAGTGGAAAAATATGATTATTTAAATAGATCTCCTTATTTTAAAGGTGAAGTATACATGACTGTAGAAAGGACAGGCCAGGTTTAATCAAGAAGGGCCATGGGGTATATATGTTATTCCTCTCTTCATTTTAAAAGTGTTTTTGGATTATTTTGGAAGTATTGTATATATCTATTCTTACATATACAATACTATTTAAAATATGCTGAAGTCATGAATAGGGCAATACAAATTAAAATAACAATAAAGTATCACTTCACACCTACTAGAGTGGATATAATTCAAGAGACAAAGAATTGGGAAGGATATGGAGAACTAGACCTTTATATATTGCAGGTGGGACTGTAAATGTACATGTAGTCAGTTTTGGAAAACAGTTTGGCAGTTTCTTAAAATGCTAAACATAGATTTACCCTGTTAGCCAGCAATTCCACTCCCAGCTGTGTACCCAAGAGAAATGCAAACACATGTCCATCATTTTGCACAAGCAAAAACTTGTGCTTGAATTTTCACAACAGCATTATTTATAACATTTATAAAGGAGGAAGCAGCCTAAATTGCCATCAACTGGTGACTGGATAAATATAACACTGTATATCTTTACAATGGACTATTGGTCATCGGGAAAATTGAATGAGTAACTGAACTTGCTGCGATGTGGGCTGACCTTGAAACATTGCACTAAGTCAAAGAAGCCAGTCACAAAAGACCACATATGGTATGAACCCACTTATATGAAATGTCCAGAATAGGTGAATGTATAGACAGAAAATAGATTAGTGGTTTCCCAGGAGTGGAGCTGGAGGAAAGGGGTCAAATGGGGGGTGACTGCTAATTGGTAGATGGTTTCTTTTGGGGTGATGAAAATATTCTAACTTAGATTATGATGGTGGTTGCGTAAGTCTATACATTTACTAAAAATCATTGAATTACACATTTAAAGTGAATACATTTTATGATATGTAAATAATACCTCAATAAAGCTGTTAAAAAATATGGTAAGGTTACCAATGTGCAAAGGACACCAACAGGATGTTCAGACCATGATCATTAGGTCTGGATTATGTTATCTAACCAAAGAGCCTTGTGTATAAAGTTGCATGTACTAAGTCTTTATGTTAACAGGGCCTGAGTACCGAAGAATATGTAATCCTTAGCTGGAAAGTATTTCATGGCTGAGTTTTCTTTGACATAATTTATTGAGGTGACAGTGATGTTAGGATGTTTGCCTTGAAAGGTTGCTCTCCAGACTGACTTTTTGTTCAGAACAAGTCAAGATTTTTCCTTCTTTTTTCAAACAACCATAAATAAATGGCAATCTTTTACATACTGTATAACATATTTTTTTTAGACACTGCAGGAAATGTTTTAGATTTTGTTCCTTGTGGAATTCACAAACTAACAAGAAACATAATGAGAAAAACCTGTTTGGTCCTACTCACTCTTTAACTTTCTCTGAAAGCCTGCAAAGATAATGCCAAATCTGATTGTGTTTTTATCTACCCAAGGGCAATGGTCCTCATTAGCAAGGAGGGGGACTACAAAGCTCAGAGGATTGAGTGCAGAAACACAAGGTCATCTCATTAGGGCATGCAATGCTCACAAATGATCAGCTGGCAGTATTATGAAGCAAAACACCAACACAGTGAAACAGAAGGTGTCAGAGCACCCAGCTATCACCAGCATTGATCCCTCTTCTAAAAGTTATGTTAATGATGGCTATAGAATATTAGAACATGTGCAGCAGGGAGGGTGGAGTTGAACCTCTGTTTTAATCACTGTAATGGCAGAAATAGTGCTTTAGAAGCCTTCACATCAAAACAATCACTGCAAATCCAAAATAGCATTAATTATCAATCCAATTATCAATTCCAGTAGGCAAAGAATACCAGCACACAAACACTTAGATATTAATAACCGTATTATATTTCTTAACAACTTTATTGAGGTAAATTTACATATCATAAGATGCATTTCTTTGAAATGTACAATTCAAAGATTTTTATAAATGGAGTTGTCCAACCATCCTCACAATCCAACTTTCTCTATAGAATCTGAGAAGCTGAAAGAAATTGAAGAAAGGATTTGCAGAAGATGCGATAAACCAACAGTAAGGATGCGCTGAATTCAAGAACTTAAAAAAATTTTTTTATTTTAATCATCCATGTTACAAAATCTTATACCTTTAAACAAAGTTCCATACTTCTTATTTTAAAATTGATGGATATTGTATTGCTGTTTCAGAGATATCAGAAATAATGGTAAGCTATTTTGGTGCTATGTTTACTCCTGGAAATAAAAAGTTTTGATGCATGAATTCTTAAAACATGTAAAAAATTGAGGAGTTTGGATTCTGCCTTAAAAATAATTGAAGAAAAGAATAACCTCTTGAGGAACATTGAGGGATTTGGCCGCCTCCAAAAATAATGTCTTCCTTCAAGGAAAATGAAAAACAGATTCATACAAGTAATCAAGGAAAGTTGTTGGCCAGAATGGTAATTATTCCCATAAAATGATAATAAAAGAAACTGTAATAAAGAAGAAACAAACAGGTTCTGTTTTTCTTGATCTGTATGGACTGGGTGTGGAATGGAACATGTGTTTTTCCTTAATTCCCTGGTTACCTGTTTCCTTAAACAAAGAGGCCTATCTATTTTTCCACTCCTGCACCCAGCTACCTCACAGAGCAAAACGGCAACCAGTCCAAATATGGCAACACCAGATCTCGACAATAAACGTCGAAGTCGGCCGTAAGCACAGAGCCGACAGCCTCACACTGTGTGTGTAACTGACAGTGGTATTAGCTACCACACACTTGCGGTACCACCAAGGCAACTGTCAGGTTCATTCATTTCAAGGTTGTCTACAGTGGCCATGAGAATTACAAAGTTATGGTCATTTCCTGGGTACCTGAAGATAATTCTTAAAGTAATGAAAGGAGATTGGCCCTAAATTATTCTGTACAACATCCAACATGGACCAAGTTATCTAGATAATAGCACAGTGGGAAACTGCATATAGTCTGAATAGACAGTTTTTTTCATTCATTCATTTATTTCCTCAACCAACTGATATTTACTAAGTCTTTTAATGGGCCAGGAACTTTGTGTTATAGAGTTGCATAGAGTGAATATTGTTATTTAATCCAACATACGAAGACCACAGAAAGAATGTCTTCTGAACAACTTACCCCTGTGATAGTATACATTTAATAATTGTAAATGTACAATACCTTCCAGAAAAGGAAATTCACTGGTCTTATGCTACAGTACAACTAATAGCCAAATAAGTCTGCTGATCAGATTCAATCCAAATTTGACCCATTTTTATTTTCCCCAAAAGGTATACAATTATTTTGGTCAATTTCAGACAGCCCCTACTTCTGAAATAGTCACACATTGTTCTTTTCCAGGCGCTCAGAGGCATGAGATGTAGCACAAGAAGCTGGAAAGAAAAAAACCTTTGTTTCCCTTTTAACTTTTCCAGACTTGATAATGGAAATGAGATGAGCAATACCCATTTCAAGAAGCATCAGAAGGAGTCACTGAAATGAGCTGACAAAATGTGCCCAGCACCATCTCTTCCTCAATACACACCTTCGTAACAGAACTGCATTTTCCTTGCTTAAAAGGCACCTGGCCAGTTCACCCATAACTACAGTTATCACTACAAGGACCATGCAAAAAACTCACGTGACAGCACAAGGTGCCTCTGGGTGATTTATAGGAACACAGCCATGATCTCTCCCATCAGCCTTAGGAAAGCAGGAGAGGAAGCCATTCATATTGGAACTTACATGTGGGCAGAGAAACAAAGCCGAGCGCGTGCAAAGGCTGTGCCCACAGGCATCAGCCAACATGTGCACCATGTCAGCCTTCAACTTCCTATTTAAACTACTACCTCCCACTGCCTGCCTGGAAAAGCTCACACTGAGTTTCTGGGGGGAAAGTCTTCTTTTCCAGATGGTGCTCTGTGCCATTTTATAGAGATTTAAAAATTATGTTACAGTATATTTTATTGTGTTTTACAATATTTTTGTAACTTATTCATAGGCCTGTATCTGCAAACACCTTGTGGATTTGGATTTGTTGATGAAAACATTTATACTCTTATATAGTAAACATAATAACCGGCATGTTTTATTGTGCCATTGTTCTTAGGTTTTACTACAGTGTATGTTGACAAAAGATAATAAATGTGCTAAGATTTGTAGAATTTCATCATTTTTCAATTCAAAGGTGCATGGAAATATCAACAAATTAAACATGCTTCATTAATCATTGACAGGTGTTAACATTAAAGTCCAATCTTTGTTACTCAAGACCCATCAAACTGCTGAAATTGACTCAAATTCAGAACAGTGAGTAAAAATAAGGTCCTGCTCTGATTCCTAACAGCCTGCATTCCTTGTTCAGGCCATGTGCACCTCATAGAAAGCGTCAGCCCTATCACGGCACTTGGGCACTACCTAGGGAGATGTGTCTCATGTTTGTGCCACTTCGAGTTTGGAAGCAGAAGACCAGGTGGGAAGCATTTATCCTGTTTCCTATCCACCCTTCCATTCTCACCTGTCCATCCCAATGTCTGTTCAACCCTGGAAAAAAAACTTTCAATAAAAATGCACATTTCTGGAAGCTACTCTAATTAGCAGCAGTTCTGCTAATAGAAAATTTCCACATATTATCCATTTCTGTTCCTCCTCTGTTGCCTCCAATACATGTACTACCAAAATGTCTGCAGTGCAATCCTCAAGACCAGGTATTAGAGGTCAATCAGCTTCATTTGTAACCTGCAGTGAGAAGCAAGGTTCCCTGTTTCTCTGCATTCCTGATTTCACTAGTAATAGATAAAGAAACCCAGTGCACAAAGGGACCAAAATGCCTGTGGAAGCTCATTGTCAAGTTACTGTTTGGAGCATTCAAGTTTCCTGTTGCCAAGGTCAAGCAGTGAGACTAAGACTTGCAGGGAAATGAATTCTGAAAAGAGAATAGGAAGGATATTTTGCTTAAAGTGCACTGCCTCACATAGAGTCTTTTTCTCTTCCTTCCCTCCTTCCTTTCTCTTTCTTTTCTCTCTTTATGTTGCAAAGATGCAGCTACATTTGTTGACTACATTCAATTGCTCTAAAATCTGTTGAATAAAAGTACGGAAATGGAATGCACCAAATATATTCTCTCTAGCTGTGGGCCAGTGTGGATACTCAAATAACACAAATTTAAACAACACTGAGCCAGGATTTACAATGAAATTCCTCTGAGTTTCAAAACTCAGAAGCAGAAGCAGAGGTATACTAGTACCTTTAATAAGAATCGCTGATAGTAGTAGCTGAGTAATTAAGAATGAGAAATTTAAAAGACACTTATCAAAGACAGATGTGCTTGTGATCCTGGTTTATAAATTTACAAATCCCTGCATCTTCATTCTGTGACTAGGACTATGTAAGATTTCTTTTTTCCCTGGAGAGGAAAACAGAGTTATTTGGCAATGTCAAGGATATGTGACTGTATAAGGCTAAGACATTTACATCCTTATTCAATCTCACACACTTGGGTGAGATACAGTGTCATCCCAATGGACATAAAGTCATAATGTAAAACCAAGAAGGAATTAAGCATCTAGGCATTTCTAAACATATAGCACACCTGTACAGGAATGGTCCATAAATTACACTCAGTGTCAGGACACAATTGCCCATGGCCAATGAACAAGCATTAAATATGATTAATGACCAAGCATTAAATATGATTAATTCATGGATTTTTGATGACAAGATCCAATAGAGGGGAATTGTTGTCATTCCGCTGATATTTAACATGTGACAGTTTATTTCAATACTTCGAAACAGAAAATTATTATTACAGTAATGTAAAGATGTGAGATCAAACAGAAGAGGAATACTTTGGAATTCATGGAGGTCAGCAACTCTTTGGAAGCCTGATAAAAGGTGTTTCATTAATTTTCTTGATGTACCAACACCAAATGAGAGCAAAGACATAAAGTGGCACCATTTGAAAAACCCCAGATAGGAATAAGCAACTGAACCTTGTAACCTGGCTGTCTATGCATGCTTAGTTCCATTGATGCAGCACCATACTCTGAGAGGCTGTAATATTGAGGACTATTTGACATTTTCACTTAGAAAGTCATATGGCTAAGATCCAGTGTAAGCCTGCTTCCTACTTAATTCCATTTGATAGTGGGTATTTTTGTAATCTTCATCTCAGTAATTATAACCTGACTGCTTTTATAGCCTCACACATTTTATGCCACTAATACATCTATCAGAACTTGGGTCCTACCTGTGCAAAAAAAAGACTGTCCAGGTTTGTGAGAATACTGTATCTGTAAAAGTAATAAGTAAGAAACTTGCAGAAAAATGACAGACTATAATTGTTTTCAGCAAATTGACTTTTATTTCTTCCCTTTCCTTTGAAAAGGGTGGGTCCCATAGCTTGTAGGAAATCTGAATGAAGCACTCCACGTCACTTCCAGCTTGATGGGAAGGGGAGAATTTATAGGATCAGATTAACTGACCCCCAGATATCCTTCAGCAACTAATTTATTAATACTCCACAAAGACACAAAACTGAAAGTGTAAGAATAAGTCTATATGGGGGGACTTCTGGGAAGATGGCGGTGTGAGCAGGGCAGCAGAAATCTCCTCCCAAAACCATATATATTTGTGAAAATACAACAGATACAACTATTCCTAAAAGAGAGACCAGAAGATACAGGACAACAGCCAGGCTACAGCTACATCTGCGAGAACTCAGCGCCTCACGAAGCAGATAAGATTCAAAGCCGCGACCCGGCGGGACCCGAGCACTCCCCACCCAGCGCACCGGCGGGAGGAAAAGAACCAGAGTGTGGAGGGAGGGGAAGCACAGGACAGCTAAATAACCAGCCCTGGTGATCTACACCAGGAGCACAGACACACATCGCATGGTGTATCAGAGATTAGAGAAACAGAAGGGCAGGATCCGAGATGGAGACTACAAGCGGGTCCCCTCAGCCAGTTCCCCAGGACAAAAGAAAAGTGGGTGCTTTTTTAAAAGTCTTAAAGAGACAAGGGCCCAACAGCAGAACAAAATCATCCCAGCATACTCAGCCCAGCAGGCTGGGAATCATGAGGAAGTTCAGACCCCCTAACCAACTGCCGGGTAAAGCAGCCATGCCGAAGCCTCCCACAGAGACCAGCAGCCTGCCATTCGTTCCCCCTCTGCCAGCTGGCACTGCAAAGGGTCCGGCGGATCAGCCACAGCTGCGGAACAGTGGGAGAGCAGCCCCACCAACAGCAACCACACAGAATCTCCTCCAGGCTGGCACACAGCTAACTGGGAAGGGCTGCAGAACCCAGAACAAGAGCTGGAAGGCACCAAGGGGAGCACAGAACGCACCTGGCGAGACTGCAAACACCCGCAGTGCCATAGCCTAGGCTGAGGGCAATCCCACACACAGGCAGCTCCGGGGATTATCCCAGAGACTGCCTCCTGGTGTGCAGGAAACGAGCTCAGGCTCCGGAGAAGGGCAAGGAGAACAACAAGCAGGAAGGGACTTTGCTCTCCCAGCTGACACACGTGTCACCTGCCTGTGACCACTTCTATCGCCATGAAAAGACAGAGGAATGTGGTCCAGACAAGGATCACCCAGACAACGGCAGAGAGAGGGCCTGATGGGATAGATTTAAACAACCTTACTGAAAAGAAAAGAATTCAGAATAAAAGTCATAACCATGCAGATGGATCTACAGAGAAATATGCAAGAGCTAAGGAAGGAAGTGAGGAGAGACATTAAAGAAATGAGACAAGCGAACGATGGCCTTAAGAGCAGACTGGATGAGGTGCAAGAGACTGTTAATGGAATAGAAATCAGAGAACAGAAATACAGAGAAGCTGAGGCAGAGAGAGATAAAAGGATCTGTAGCAATGAAAGAATATTAAGAGAACTGTGTGACCAATCCAAATGGAACAATATTCACATTATAGGAGTACCAGAAGAAGAAGAGTGAGAAAAAGGGATAGAAAGTGTCTTTAAAGAAATAATTGCTGAAAACTTCCCCAAGCTGGGGAAGGAAATAGTCTCTCAGACCGTGGAAGCCCACAGATCTCCCAACACAGGGGACCCAAGGAAAACAACACCAAAGACATAATAATTAAAATGGCAAAGATCAAAGACAAGGACAGAGTATTAAAGGCAGCCAGAGAGAGAAAAAAGACCACCTACAAAGGAAAACCCATCAGACTATTATCAGACTTCTCAACAGAAACCTTCCAGGCTGAAAGAGAATGGCATGATATATTTAACGTAATGAAACGTAAGGGCCTTGAACCAAGAATACTGTATCCAGCACGATTATCATTTAAATTTGAGGGAGGGATTAAACAATTTGAGAAAAGTGAAAGTTGAGGGAATTTCCCCCCACAAACCACCTCTACAGGATATTTTTAAAGGACTGCTCTAGATGGAGGCACTCCTAAGGCTAAAAAAGATGTCACCAGAGAAAATAAAATCATAGCAAAGCAGACCATCCAAATACCAACTAAAGCCAAAAAATAAAATCAACTATCCACAAAAACAGTCAAAGGAAATGTAAAAGAGTACAGAATAAAACACGTAGCATATAAAGAATGGAGGAGGAAGAATAAGAAGGGAGAGAAATAATCATCAGATTGTGTTTATAATAGCTTAACAAGAGAGTTAAGTTAGACTGTTACATAGTAAAGAAGCTACCCTTGGACCTTTGGTAACGACGAATGTAAAGCCAGCAATGGCAATAAGTACATATCTATCGATAATCACCCTAAATGTAAATGGACTCAATGCACCAATCAAAAGACACAGAGTAATAGAATGGATAAAAAAGCAAGACCCATCTATATGCTGCTTACAAGAGACTCACCACAAACCCAAAGATATACACAGACTAAAGGTGAATGGATGGAAAAAGATATTTCATGCAAACAACAAGGAGAATAAAGCAGGTGTTGCAGTACTTGTATCAGAAAAATAGACTACAAAACGAAGAAAGTAGCAAGAGATAAAGAAGGACATTACATAATGATAAAGGGGTCAGTCCAACAAGAGGATATAACCATTATAAATGTATATGCACCCAACACAAGAGCGCCAGCATATGTGAGACAAATACTAACAGAATTAAAGGAGGAAATAGAAAACAATGCATTCATTTTAGGAGACTTCAACACACCACTCACTCCAGAGGACAGATCAACCAGACACAAAATAAGTAAAGACACAGAGGCACTGAACAACACACTAGAACAGATGGACCTAACAGACATCTACAGAACTCTACACCCAAAAGCAGCAGAATACACATTCTTCTCAAGTGCACATGGAACATTTTCCAGAGTAGACCACATACTAGGCCACAAAAAGAACCTCAGTAAATTAAAAATTATTGAAATCCTACCAACCAACTTTTCAGATCACAAAGGTATAAAACTAGAAATACATTGTACAAAGAAAACAAAGAGGCTGACAAACACATGGAGGCTCAACAACATGCTCCTAAATAATCAATGGATCAACGACCAAAGTAAAACAGATACCAAACAATATATGGAGACAAATGACAACAACAACACAAAGCCGCAACTTCTGTGGGACACAGCAAAGGCAGTTCTAAGAGGAAAGTATATTGCAATCCAGGCCTATTTAAAGAAGGAAGAACATTCCCAAATGAATAGTCTAAAGACACAATTACTGAAATTGGAAAAAGAAGAACAAATGAGGCCCAAAGTCACCAGAAGAAGGGACATAATAAAGATTAGAGAAGAAATAAATAAAATTGAGAAGAATAAAACAATAGAAAAAAATCAATGAAACTAAGAGTAGGTTTTTTGAAAAAATAAACAAAATAGATAAACCCCTAGCCAGACTTATTAAGAGAAAAAGATAATCTACACACATAAACAGAATCAGAAATGAGAAGAAAAATCATGATGGACCCCACAGAAATACAAAGAATTATTAGAGAATACTATGAAAATCTATATGCTAACAAGCTGGAAAATCTGAAAGAAATGGACAACTTCTTAGAAAAATACAACCTTCCAAGACTGACCAAGCAAGAAACAGAAAACCTAAACAGACCAATCACCAGCAACAAAATTGAATTGGGAATCAAAAAACTACCCAAGAACAAAACCCCTGGGCCAGATGGATTCACCTCTGAATTTTACCAGACATATAGAGAAGAAATAATACCCATTCTCCTTAAAGTTTTCCAAAAACTAGAAGAGGACGGAATACTTCCAAAATCATTCTATGAAGCCAGCATCACTCTAATACCAAAACCAGGCAAAGACCTCACCAAATAAGAAAATTACAGACCAATATCCCTGATGAACATAGATGCAAAAATACTCAACAAAATATTAGCAAACCGAATTCAAAAATACATCAAGAGGGTCATACAACATGATCAAGTGGGATTCATCTCAGGGATATAAGGATGGTACAACATTCGAAAATCCATCAACATCATCCACCACATCAACAAAAAGTAGAACATAAACCACATGATCATCTCCATAGATGCTGAAAAAGCATTTGACAAAATTCAACACCTATTCATGATAAAAACTCTCAACAAAATGGGTATAGAGGGCAAGTACCTCAACATAATAAAGGCCATATATGACAAACCCACAGCCAACATTATACTTAACAGCAAAGAGCTGAAAGCTTTTCCTTTAAGTCTGGAAACAAGACAAGTATGCCCACTTTCTCCACTGTTATTCAACATAGTACTGGAGGTCCTAGCCATAGCAATCAGACAAAACAAAGAAATACAAGGCATCCAGATTGGTAAAGAAGAAGTCAAATTGTCACTATTTGCAGATGACATGATATTGTACATAAAAAACCATAAAGAATTCACTCCAAAACTACTAGAACTAATATCTGAATTCAGCAAAGTTGCAGGATACATAATTAATACACAGAATTCTGTTGCTTTCCTATACACTAACAATGAGCTAACAGAAAGAGAAATCAGGAAAACAATTCCATTTAAAGTTGCATCAAAAAGAATAAAATATAGGAATAAACCTAATGAAGGAAGTGAAAGACCTATACCCTGAAAACTACAAGACACGCCTAAGAGAAATTAAAGAGGACACTAACAAATGGAAATTCACCCCATGCTTTGGCTAGGAAGAATAAATATTGTCAAAATGGCTATACTACTAAAAGCAATCCACAGATTCAACGCAATCCCTATCAAAATACCAACAGCATTCTTCAATGAACTGGAACAAATAGTTCTAAAATTCATATGGAACCACAAAAGACCCCGAATAGCCAAAGCAATCCTGAGAAGGAAGAATAAAATAGGGGGAATTATGCTCCCAGACTTCAAGCTCTACCAGAAAGCTACAGTAATCAAGACAATTTGGTATTGGCACAAGAACAGACCCACAGATTAGTGGAATCGAATAGAAAATCCAGACATTAACCCAAACATATACGGTCAATTAATATATGATAAAGGAGCCATGGATATACAATGGGGAAATGACACCTCTTCAGCAGCTGGTGTTGGCAAAACTGGACAGCTACATGTAAGAGAATGAAACTGGACTACTGTCTAACCCCACACACAAAAGTAAACTCAAAATGGATCAAAGACCTGAATGTAAGTCATGAAGCCATAAAACTCTTAGAAAAAAACATACCCAAAAATCTCTTGGACATAAACATGAGTGACTTCTTCATGAACATATCTCCCCAGGCAAGGGAAACAAAAGCAAAAATGAGCAAGTGGGACTATATCAAGCTGAAAAGCTTCTGTGCAGCAAAGGACACCATCAGTAGAACAAAAAGACATCCTACAGTATAGGCGAATATATTCATAAATGACATATCCGATAAGGGGTTGACATCCAAAATATATAAAGAACTCATGCACCTCAACAAACAAAAAGAAAATAATCCAATTAAAACATGGGCACAGGATATGGATAGACACCTCTTCCAAGAAGAAATTCAGATGGCCAACAGGCACATGAAAAGATGCTCCACATTGCTAATCATCAGAGAAATGCAAATTAAAACCACAATGAGATATCACCTAACACCAGTAAGGATGGTCAACATCCAAAACACAAACAACAAATGTTGGTGAGGATGTGGAGAAAAGGAAACCCTCCTACACTGCTGCTGGTGGGAATGCAAATTAATTCAACCATTGTGGAAAGCAGTATGGAGGTTCCTCAAAAAACTCAAAATAGAAATACCATTTGACCCAAGAATTCCACTCCTAGGAGTTTACCCCAAGAATGCAGTAGCCCAGTTTGAAAAAGACATATGCACCCCTATGTTTATTGCAGCACTATTTACAATAGCCAAGAAATGGAAGCAACCTAAGTGTCCACCAGTAGATGAATGGATAAAGAAGAGGTGGTACATATACATAATGGAATATTATTCAGCCAAAAGAACAAAACGAATCCAGACATTTGCAACAACATGGATGGAGCTAGAGGGTATTATGCTCAGTGAAATAAGCCAGGCGGAAAAAGGCAAGTATCAAATGATTTCACTCATATGTGAAGCATAAGAACAAAGAAAAAAACTGAAGGAACAAAACAGCAGCAGACTCACAGAACCCAACAATGGACTAACAGTTACCAAAGGGAAAGGGACTGGGGAGGATGGGCGGGAAGGGAGGGACAAGGGGGAGAAAGGGGCATTACGATTAGCAGACATAATGTGGGGAGGGGGCACGGGGAGGGCTGTACAACTCAGAGAAGACAAGTAGTGATTCTATAGCATCTCATTATGCTGATGGACAGTGACTGTAATGGGGTAGGTGGGGGGGGACTTGATGATGTGGGGAGTCTAGTCACCATAATGCTGCACATGTAATTGTAGATTAATTATACAAAAAAATAAATAAATAAATAAATAAATAAGTCTATATGTTTTTTTTGATAAGAAATATCCATTACCTTTATTCTTTTTTAATTTTTTTAATAATTTATTTTTGGATCATTAATCTACAATTACATGTGCAATATTATGGTTATTAAGCTATCCCCTTCATCAGGTCCCCCCCAGCAACCCCATTACAGTCACTGTCCATCAGCATAGTGAGATGCTATAGAGTCACTACTTGTCTTCTCTGAGTTGTACAGCCCTCCCCGTGCCCCCCCAACATTATGTCTGCTAATCGTAATGCCCCTTTTTTCCCTCTTATCCCTCCCTTCCCACCCATCTTCCCCAGTCCCTTTCCCTTTGGTAACTATTAGTCCGTTTTTTTTTTTTATAAAAAAGAACACAAGCAAATTTTTGAAGACTTTCTAGATACAAGACTTAAGCAACAATCTTGTGAAGTAAGTATTAGGTGATTTGGTATGTCATTTGTACAATGTCACCTGCACTTACCAAACTGTATAGGAAAAATTCCTTAAAGCAAAATTACTACATTAGTATCATGAACTTTCTTCCTGTCAGTCTTCACTGAACTATGCCATCTGACTATTAGGTGAAAGGGAGAAAATGATTATTAAATGGGACCACTGTCCCTTTCCTAGTCATCTAAAATTTCATGATGATATTTCCTATAGTCCTTTCTTATGCAGGCAAATATAGTTTTTTAAGTCTTGGAATGTCCCCTAGATCCTGAATGTCCAAGGTTTTTTGTTTGCTTGTTTTATTTTATTTATGTATTTTTTCATACTAAGGCCCTGGGTTCTTACTCACATCTTACAGTGATTCTGTGACTCCTTGGAATTCTTCCCCGTTGGGCTGTGCGGGGCCAAGCCTCATCAATGAGATCCGACAAAGGCCATCATGAAAACAGCCCCAGCCCGGCTGCAGGGACTGATGTGAGAAACGTCTCATTCAAAAGACATTTCCCAAATGACAGAGCACCAGAAGAATTTCACTGGACCAACTGAAATAGGAAATGTGTTCTGTGGAATATAACTGTCATAGTACAAACAAAGTTCTCAAGAAAATAGTTTTATTCATGTTAGGAAACAAAAAATCCTCTTCGCTTGACTCCATTTATGGGCTATTGCTCAGAGCTGACGGAGTCCTATGAGTGATACTTGTTAACTCGAAATACATGACATGTAGAATCTGCTTTAGAAAAGGAGAAAGAATTTGCTTTAGAAAAGGAGCACCTAGGCTTCCTACCTGTTACTTTCTTTTGACTCTTGGTCCTCTTGTTTTCTTGAATCATGCATTTTAAAACTTGTTCATCAACTTCCTTATCCTGTGGCTTCTAGACAATCCATGATATTAATAGCACCCATCTCATAAGGTGTTGCAAGGATTGAGTTAATATATGTAGATGCCTTAAATAATGCTGTCACAAGTGCTCAAAAACTATCAGGAATGATGATAGTGATGGTGATGATGTCGATGCTTTTACCAGTTTTAACTTTACGAGGTTTTTCATGTCTTTTTTGTCAACTTAGGGAACATTGTCTGAATGGTCAGAAAGAATAAAATACAATGATGAACTATCAAAGTTATAAGCAATCACTAAGCTCTGTGTGGGGAGGCTGGGATTGACACTCAGGCCTGCTAGTACATTATTCCAGATGTCTTGCAATAGTCCCTGCCACACTGAAATTCAGAGCTTTGCTGAAATGATTACTCCTCATTTCCTATCAAGAAAATACTTGCAGGGAACTCTGAGAGTTCCCCATTTTTGTTGCCATGGAAAAAGTGTCAAGGAGGTATCATCTATACTGGAAGAAATCATCTTGGAGAGGTTTTGCAATGGATATGTGCAGAAGAATGAGCTGAATGACTGTTCTCTCACACAGGCTCGTGCTTAGGACCTGCCACATGCATTCATGTGATGGGCACCTACAGCAGACAGGTGAGACCACCGGACAACCACTGCATCACGTAGGGACAAAAACCTCTGATTCTGGCTGTCATAGGACTAGAGAGGTGAAAGACAGCATTATTTAACTCAGAAATGAAGCTTGATGTGGCAGAGCAGAACAGTGGAAGAAAGCCCTTCTGCATAAATTCTTTCTGGAATAGGACAGAGCATAAACAAACAGTAAAATGATCCTCTGTTGTGTGCAAGAGGTACTTTGAGGATAATCCTGTTTCTCATCGTGCTTATTTTTCTTCTGAATTTCCTCTTAGATTGTTAGGCTTCTATCCCAAAAAGAGTAGGAGTGTGATTTGTTATATAGTTCTGAGATGAAGAAAGGTTTGGAAGCCGCTGCTCTCCCAACTACACACAGCATCTCCAGGGAGGAGCTCTGTTAAGAATAAAAAGAAAGTTGAATATTAATTTAGCACAAGGAATGTTCCCTACCATAATCTACTGATCACACATCCAATGGATACTCAAGTCATGGATGGTTGCACGGTACTTGGTAGATACGTTTGACCCAAATTCGGTAAGATAGCCCAGAAGTCACTTCACAGAAACAAAACACTTGAGAATCCAACCTGGGCTATAATCATGCCTCTGCTGGGAACACCAGGGGTGTAGCGTGAAGGGAATAGGATGTCCTATTTGCATCTCCATAATGGCTGAAGGAGAGATCCTGGCGACGACGAGACACCCTTGCAGCTCTACATGCTTTGCCAATAAGAGTATTATTCGAAATCGTGTTCTTTCAAAGGGAGGAAGCCTGCTGTGTAGTGCAGGGTCCCTTTGTTTTGCTTTGCTTTTACTTTGTGCTTTTAAAATGCCTATAATATTTGGTATGAAAACGAAGAGGTGGTGAGTTATCGTGGGTCGGGTATGCCACAAGGGAGTTACTTGCCTCCACTCACCGAGTTAACAAGCACCACAGTCAGCACAGAGTTCCAGCACTGCTGTCATTAGCGGAGCTGAAGCTAACAGAGCACACCATTATTGCCAATAAGAGAGGGGATTCCACCCTCTATTCACTAACTAAGGATTTTTAAAATGAGGCATGACCAGTGAGATCATTGCTTTCACACCAATCTTGCAGCAATAGATAGATCAGATCTTTCAGGGGTTTGTATTTCCATGGCCTTCTTTCACGGTTAGCATGCTCACCCAGCGCTACTTGACTCTGCCCACGTGCACAGGGCAGCGTCATTTGTACTTTGAGGCCCCTGGAATGCTTTTATGTGCCTGATGGATGTAAGCAACTTCCTCAGGATTTTTATCTGACCAGTTTTCACCATATGATCAGCTCAGCTCAACAGAGTGGCTTTATTAGAAGGCAACGTGTAGCAATGACTTTACTGGATAACAAATATGACTGTCTGCTCAGCAACAGCAGGTTTAGATGAGCTGAGCTTCTTGAACATTTGCTATGGATCACCCACACACTGACACTTGGGCACAGAAGTTTCGAAGATGCACCCTGCTCTCTTGACTTCTCTGCATAGCTTAAAAATTCATCGTATAGATATCTAAGCTCCTGCAGCCTAGAATCCACAAGTCTGATTTCAAATGAACTCTTTTCTGACACTCTAGTGCCATTCAAGCCTTGGATATTTTTACCCTGAGGGATTTCATCTTTGGAGAAATGGGGCAGTGGAATATTGATGAAGCATACAAAGGTACCTTCATGGAAATGAGTTTCTTTCTGAGATATTCCAGAGGCACATTAAAAGGAAAGGACAGGCATCTCTCATGGACACAGTGAACTTTGAATCATTACTCTTCTTAGGGTGGCTGATACCAGATATTGACTGTACTGTTAGAAACAAAAAGTTCTCATCATTTCATTTAGAATTTTATCTTGTCACAAATGAAAGTGTCCACCAAGAAACATTTTCCTTTGCTTTTCTTAAGGGAAAAATCATCTGTGGTACTTTTCCAAAAGTAACTTTGAAAATGCAGGAAAGTACAGAAGAAATAGAAAAATAGTTACCCATAATTTTAACTATCCAAAGGA
This sequence comes from Smutsia gigantea, assembly GCA_032199065.1. Lineage (NCBI taxonomy): Eukaryota > Metazoa > Chordata > Mammalia > Pholidota > Manidae > Smutsia > Smutsia gigantea. Next base: position 77,920 of record JAVSCE010020961.1, read on the forward strand.
AATCACTGATGACATTTAAGTACGCTTTTTCTAGACTCTTTCCTGTGAACTTTTAAAAGGTTAAGATCATACAGCATATACAGCTTTGTATCTTGCTTTATTACACGTAACATTATATCACGTGCTTTCCCATATCACTAAAAAAATCCTTTAAAAAGACATGTCATTACATAAATGGATGCATTATATTCATTAATCACATTCTTATTGTCAGACATTTAGGTTATTTATAACTTTCTCAATTGTCAATAATCTTTAGCAAACATCTTTAGTACAAAACTGTGACAGATTCTTGAATTATTTCTTTATGATATACAGACATCCAAAGCTTTAATTACTGGATTAAAGTTCTGATCTTTAAAGCTCTTCACACACGTTGTCAAATGGCTTTTCAAAAAATCACACCTACAATTTAAACTCTTTCAAGTTGGATATGAGTGTAAACACTTCACTTTCTGTCCTCTAGATTGGGTCATCTCATTTTTTAAAATAATCTGATGAGTGAAAAGACTATATATCCAAAAGTTATTTGTTTTCTGAAAATCGCTCTGTAGATTCAAAGCAATTTGAAGTTCCAACAGAGGCTTTCACAGCACTTGAGAAGCTTATTCTCAAATGTATATAAAAGAGTAAAAAGCAGAGAAGAGCCTAAATATTTTAGAAGGGATATAAAAGGGGAATCCCTCTTTATTTGGTACCAGCACTTGTTTTGAAGCTCATGTAATTAAGACAATGTGGGAGGAGTGCAGGAATAGACAAATTTACCAATGTAATAGGCATTCTAGAAATAGATCCCTAAACACAGGAATTTGATTCATGATAGGAAAGCAGGCCAGATCAATGGGAAAAAGAGATTTTTAAATAAATGGAGCCAGATAAATAATCACATGTATTTTAAAAATAAAACAGGATCCTCTGTCTTCCCAAACATAAAAATCAATTCCAAATTGATTTGGAATTTGGCAGCCAATAAAAAACTGAAACTCTGAGTTTGATTGGCAAATATCTTGTTGGCTTTGGGGAGGGCAAATATTTTTCAAACAAGACCCAAAAAACATTAACTGACATGCAACACTCATGAAAAATAGAGTGATGAATTTAAATACATTAAGACTAAGGTCTCCCACACCAGACCTAGTTGGGTCAGTCTGAACTGGTGATTTAACTTCCCTGTGACTCAATTTGCTGATCTGTAAAGTGAGATAGTAATGGTCTCTATAGAAGAGCTAATTCACGCAATACATTAAGAACAATCACCTGACATTCAGTAAGTTCTTCAAACTATTAGCTCATTATTATTGTCATATGGAAGGTTTATATTCTCTGTGTAGGAAAAACAAGTTATCTTTGTTATTTGCTTCATGATTTTAGTGATTGGCTTTAAGATGTCCCCATCTAGTCTCCTTTGAGACCTAAGACACTCATGAAAAATTGTGCTTGATTTTTATATATAGATTATTATTACTATGCTTCACTTTTCATGATGCAAAAGTTTATTTTAGGACATGTTCAAAGAAGGGGACCTAAACATATAACTGATCACAGGCATTGTTTGTTTCATAACCTCTCCCTCTCATTGATCTGGGATATCTGCCTCATGGATATCAATTTTGTTCCTTGTTTTTGTACTAGTACCATATTAATTTACTCTTTTTAGCTCTGCATTAACTAGTTGGAGGTGAGTTCTTTTGGTAATATTATTAGGGGAACTTCTTATATATTTTATATCATTTTCATATTTATGAATCATAATTATTTTAATTTTTAATTTTTAAATTTAAAATTTTACTTTGACCTCATTTTCCCTAGTATTGTTTTCAAAACCCACCCAATAAAAGCTCCAGAAGTCACCTAGTCATGTAATTATGAAACCAGTTTCAATCCACATTAGTCATTCAGTTATAAGCAAGCCTGAGTCAGGCCTCTGTACTACGAAAGGCAATTGTAAAATATATATTTGATAAGTAGGGTCTAGACATTTTCTGCAAAAAGGCATCTTATGTTGCACACAAATGAAAAAGTTACATGACTGCTAGATGCTGGTTTGGGAGGTTTAAAATCATAAGTAAGCCTCAAATCATGAATACATAAAATGTTTAATACATGGTGCTACACTGAGCTATGCTTGCTACTAGCACCAAACAGCCTGTTACTTCCTTTTCAACAATGCATTATGCAGAGCAGTAACAGCATACCTAAAATAAATATGCTTGGATGTGCCACTTCCTTAAACATTTATTACAAGGTACGATTATAGTCTGAAGAGTTTCAAGAAGTTTTTTGAGATAAATGAAAACAAACAAAAAATCGCTATGTTGTAAAATCCATACAGCTGAGATTTAACAAAAGCAATATGTAGTTCAATCAAAATCTCTGGATGGTCTGATTCACAGGCTACCATGCCCAGGAAACATGAAGAAGTGGAATCAGCCTGCAGGAGCTGAGGGATGTACATGCTCGAGGAGGAAAACACCCCAAAATTTTAACCCAACGTGGTCTACCTGGTTCACTATATTCTTTTTTCACCCTATTATTATTAAGCTTGAGTACATCTTGCTTCCTGAAAGCATCAGAATCCATTATAAGCACCTAAATAAAATAAGCTCCTAAAAAGTGTCGCATACAAGGACTCTCCTATTACAGGGGACTCAAAATGTGACCATTGCAAGGTGTAGGGAAAATGCACTGGAGTAAAATTTAGGAAACCTGGTGTACAGTCTGGCCTCTGCCCCTAAGTCCCCGAGTGGCTTTGACCAAGTTATATAACTTCTTGGATTTCATTATCCTCATGCTTAAAATCAAGGGTCTCAACTATCTGCTATCAACTTGACAGGGCAATTAAACGTGTAAATGCTTAGAGAAAACATTGACATGTTCTAGTGTTTTCTTAAGCCCTTAAAGAAAACATTAGATGTTGTCATCGCCATCACTGAAATGTGTGACTGTATTGCTCAGAGCACTCAGCATCTCCAGCCACCCTCAGCAATTCAGTTTGTTCTAAAAGAACAATGATTATTTTAAGTCATCTGTAATCCTTATCAACCCTTTGAAATCAGAGTGGCTTCGGTCCTCTCCAGCATGGGCAGGAGGCAATAAATCTGTCCTTAAGGCACATTCTAGGGCCAGGTGAGGAAAACTGAGTTTCTTCAGTGGGCGAAGAGGGGAGGTCCTAATATACCTGACAGTATGTTCAGTAGTTTTCTAGGAAAATCCCACCCAGAACATTTCAGGGTAGAATAATTCCTACCTCTGGGATTAAATCCAAGCAGAGCAAAATCTTAGAAGGTTCCTCCTTTTCTGTGAACCTGCTGTTTTCAATCTATGTATTGAATTATTTCACAACAGGTATATTATTTGTAAGGAAATGCAGACTGTTAAGAGAAGCCTGAAAGAAACTAAGGAGCTGAAAGGAAATCAGCCAATAAGACTTCCTCCTAACAATTTTCAACCTGGGGACTCCTTTTTTGTAAAGTCAGTATAGGAGATGCTTATGTTCCCCTAATCCAGAAGACAGAAGGGTTTATATGTGAGGGGAGAGAAGGAAGGTCTTAGGTGACATGCAGTATCAATCGGAAGTTTTAAAATCCAATTTAATTTTGGTGGCTTAATTATTCCTGAGGTCTGGCAATTCTGATAACCTGCTGAAATATGTCAATTACAAGTGATTGAGCTGCAGAGAAGACCAAGCATGTGTGAGACTTATAACCAGAAAATGACAGGACAGTGAGGGCAGAGAATGTTTCCTGGAAGAATTAAAAATAGAAGTGGAACTCCAGACATACATTCCTAAGCAGGGCATCTCAGATGAAAGGTGCAAGCAGATGCATTTTCCCTTGAAGTCACCATTGTTTAAACAGCTAATTAAAAATATTCCACTAGCTTATCTCAGGACTGTGAGGCAAAGAGGGAAAAAAAAGACAAAAGAAAGCTGGGAAAATGAAGTGCTTCTCAAGCAATGGGGCTTTATACAAGCTGAAGAAGCACTTAAAACTCCACAGACTGGAAGCAAGTACAGCTTCCTTAGCCTCTTAATGGTTTGCCTGGGGTACTTTATTGCTAAGCAAGAAAAGGTTTCCTTCCCAGCAAGCAAGTAGGAGACCTGGGCTGGTTCATGAGGCAGCCTGCACACTGCGGCTCAGCCTGGGCAAAATGACCCACGAAATGAGAAGCGCTCGAGAATTTCTTCAGTAAATGAAACGCTGTGTAAGGGATTCGTGACCTGTTGTTTTTTTCTGACTTGGACCAAGGCGGTCTTGATCCTGTGATAAATACAGTTGTTATGAGTGGAGCTTTAAAGCACGTGGAATGATGAAAATACATTCCTCTTTCACTTACTTAATAGCAATTTTTTTGTTTTTCTTATAACAGTATATAGATCCTTTGCGAAAAATTTGGCAAATGCAACTATGGGAAATGAATGAAATAAAAATGATCTAGAGCCCCAAGACAGTGCTAAGCTCAGTTGACACAGTTCGCATCGTTGTGACAGTGGAAAAGGTTGTTTCCTAAGAGGAGTAGTCTAAATAAATGGATTGCTTTTTTTTTAAATTTTTTATTAAGGTATTATTAATAGACACTCTTATGAATGGATTGCTTTTTAATAGTAAACCCACTTTCTAATGGTGGGGGAAGGAGCCAGCTTAAAAAACAGAGACTTTTATTTAAAGAAAGCTCCCTTACCCTTTGTGGGATGAAATCTATTCATAAATATTCATAAATATTTGATTAAATATATGCTTCTAATACCAGAAAAAAGGGTTCACTAGCTCGGTTGTTGATTTACGCAACGTTTCCTGAGATTTTTTTACTTACTTTAGTTTTCGGGGTCTTCAGTGAAACCAATTCATTTAAGATACAAGATTTATTCCAGTTTCCGTATCCCTCCACCAGCACCTGAATCACACACCCCACCTGTGAGCAGAACTCTGACAGTGATCATTTAACCTGACCGGTACGGACAGTGAGTAAGAGATTGGAGACCTGCCCCTCTGAAGTCTGCTCCATGGCCTGCAGTAAAATATCAACTTTTATGAAAAACACGATTCCAGTGTTAATCAAGCCTGGAAGGGCCCCCAAATAATTTTTAATTGATTGTTTTACCTTCCTTCTTAGTCTTTGTGCCTAACAGAGACAAACAGAAAAGAAAAAAATGCTTTTTAACTGTATTATAGAAATAAAACTCTGCCCCTCAATTTTTTGCTCTAAAATATAAGAATAGTTAACCTAATAATGTAGATAAAAGCCATATAAGGTAGTGGTTAAGAGTGTGAATTCCTGAGCAGATTCCTCGATGTGGCAACTTGCCAGCCGAGTGACATTGGGACAGCATTCGCCATCTCTGCTCTTGACCTTGCCCAGTCTATAAGAAGAGGATTATGATGGTGCCTACCCCACAGGCTGCTGGAGTAGTCAGTAAATTAATCAATGTGCTCAAAATCATGCCTGATACAGTCTAAGCCTTCACTGTGTATTTGCTACTATAATTATTACAGCAGTTATTGCAGGATTAGAAGCAATACATGAAAAATGCATGGCACTTTATAGGGATTTTATAAGCAACAGCCTTTCAGCCCCAATAGAGTATTTGACAATTTGAGAAAGAGAGACAGAGAGGAAGTTAGCTGTAAAATTAATGAGAATAGTCATAAATCAAAAGTCTTGACAAATGCCTTTCCCAGGCCTTAAACTATGTCCTCATCTTTTAATCAGGCTTCTCCAGAGGTGTGGCATTAACTCTTCGTGTCCCCAAAGTTGCCTTTAAGACATGGAAGTGACGTCAGTCTCGGTAAAAAGAAATTACAAATCTCCAGATGAGGATGTAATAACCCTAGAAACCCATGTTCAACCCTTCTTGGGATTAGGTTGAGGTGTTGTGCCTTTCTAAAAGCTGATGAGTCTCTCAGAAGTAGTGATTTACAATGCCCCTGTGGCCTGGCAGAGGTAAGGCAGCTTTCAGCAGCCCTTAATTATCTCCTGGAAGTAGTCTGAGCCCTGGGATAACTGGGCTTACTGAAAACAGCAAAGAGGTGAGGACACTAATTACCCACAAAGGGCATTTTGGCTTCTTGTTGGTGGGACTGGAATACGTGCCAGACCTCACTTTGGAGTGCATCAGTGTGCCCTGCTCACACAAAGCTCTATTCCCAGATTTAAATGCATTCGATCAAAAGAAATCCAGATAGAAATAGTTGGCAACTCCAACTTCAAATGAAAATGAATTTATCCTCCTTCATTCCACCCAGTTATACACACATTCTGGTAGTAGCTTAACTATGCCACACTTAAAATTTTGAAGCCCAGGTATTATCACTTAAGGAGAACCACAAAGTGTTGAAACATAGACCTGCAGCCAAACTGTCTGCATTTGAGTCTCTGCATTTGAGTCCCTGGTTGAGTGACTTCAGCTTACTTATCACCAATACAAGGAAAGTAAAGGCTTCCTTAAGAAAGCTGCACTTATAAAAAGAATAAATGCTGAACTCAAACATCGAAATGTTTGGAAAATCATATCTGAGAAAGGATCCTTGGCATTAGATCAATTTATTGAACGTGAAATACACTTTAGGATGCTTGCTAATTGAATCCAGTGGACTTTAATATTATACTCGAGTTTTATGGAGTAAGCATTGGCCAAAGAGAATACTTGTAAAAAACATTTAATGACAATCACATAATGTTTTCTATTGATAGAAAAATGTTTGTTAGCTGATGAAATAATTTTAAGAGGATGCACTTGCTGGAATGTTTTTATGAATGTGTCATCTACCTTTATTTACTTAGGGTAAAGCACCTCTCTTTACCATTTCCCTCCCACTTTATTGTACACATATTAGTGCTCCTAAGAAAGCTGCTTCCAATAAACTTTCATGATGGGCAATTCCTGGGCTTTATAAATGTAATTAAACACATTTATCCTGTTGGAATCTAATTCTAAACCACCTGTACCATCTTTCTTTTCAGTCTATACTAGTCTGATGTTGTTAATGAATTTGCTCCTACATTTCCTTATTTTATTGGAGTTCTCTTATGAAAATGGCCTCCCAGATAAGACAGTAGTTACTATGAAAACTTTAAATGATTATTTACAATTTGGCTTGAAGGTAGAGAACTCCCTTACAGAAGTGCCAAAGGAAAAGATTCATAGGCAAGTTTAATATCTTGAAAGTCCAAAATATGTTTAGGGAGCCACCGGCTGCATGGGTCATTATGCTGGAAAGAAACAGGCAAAGCCCCATGGGCAGGTTTCACTTGAGCTGAGAATTTACTCCCCTATCTGCTCATTACTTTCAATCTTCTTTTCCTTAGACCCAGCAATGTATTCTAACCAAACCTAGAAAATAAATAAAATCCTGTTTTGACATTAAATTAATGGGCAAATATTAAACCAGTGATTGAAATCATATCAACTGTACCCTGACAGATCAAACCTTGAATAACGGTATTAATATCAAATAGGCTAAACAGTTCATATCGATTGTCATAAACTGTGAAATACGTCCGTGATTCCTGAGTTGCTACCCTGTATTAACAACTCCCGATACAGTTCTATGCCTTCTGATCAGCTGCTTATCCATATATACAATCGGCAAGAAGCTCATAAAATGATTGCACTGCTTTCTCTGTTATCACTAGTATGAATGCCTCGCATTTGCCAGCCGCATAATGAAACTTCCAAACGCATTCAAATTAGTACATTCGAATGCTTAAAATCTCATGTTGTGGAAAAAACAGCAGCATTATCAAAGGGAAATGAGTATGTTATAAATACATATTCACTTTTAGAAAAATGTATAGCATTTCGTTTCCATAATAACCTCAACTCTTGTTAAGAATCAAATTGCAAGTTAAGAAAAGTAGTTCTGTTCACTTAGAGATTATTGCAGACCGGAGCCAAGGAGGTTTCAGTTCTGGGCAAATACTCCAAGTTATTTTCAAAGAGAACTGCCTTTTAAATTTCATTTCTAAGAAATATGCTTTCTTATTAAAAGGTTTTTAATGGCTTCTTGCTCCTTGCTTACAACAGATCGCACTTTCTTGGAACATTAATTGCCGATGTTTTATTTCATTATTTGTGCTTCATTTAGCTGCCTTAATAACTTAAGAACACTTATGCAAAAATCTTCATAATGGCTTCATAGTGGCTTCTTTAATTTTTAAGTTTCCACATAGTTCCAGCACTGGGCAAGAAGAAAAAATTATTAAGCTTGTCACATTTTCATTATAAATTCCACATTTGGCAAATATACATACATACATACATATATATATATATATATATATATATATATGCTTTTCTCCTTTAGTTATAATATTCTTTGTTTATATATATATATACATATATATATAACATATCTGTGTGTATTTAGGGTTTTTTCCTTGAAACTTCTTTAACTTTTCTCCTTGAATTATAATATTCCTTTAGTTCTAATTCTAGATAGTTTCATGTTAGCTTCTCTAGTCAGGTTTCATTTTAGATGCAGATGAATAGTAAATTTTTCATGAGGCTTCTATGAGATGCTTACAAAATCCACCAGCTTTGCTCTTTGACAGTGAAGTTAAAAAAGAGTGGTTAATTTACAACAGATGTTTCTGTTTCTTTTGGGAAATCCAGAATGTCCATAGATCGATGGATGCATGGACCAGAAAGCTATAAGGAAAAAAAGGGAATGATAGCTCCCAAGTCCAAGACTGTGTCACCTTTGGGAGCAGTGGGGAGTGGGTGGGATTAGAGGAGCACGTGGGGCCTTCCCAGTGATTCCTTTGTTTCATCTCTTAAAGTGGCAGAGAAACATACAGCTCCATTCTTAATCTTTAGACACTTCACATATTTTATAAATATGTGTTTGTGTGTATTCAATATTTAGTGAAGACAAATTTTACAAAAAGAACCAGAATGTACCGGATGGAAAAATGTATGAGGCTCTTAGAAGAAATTACCATACACAGTCACTTTGCTCAACAACTCGTTTGACAGCAAACAACTCAGGTGAGTAACTAGAGCCTTTAAATATCTTCCCACAACTCTACAATGCTCAATCCCTGTAAAACTTAAATGTGCCAAAAAATAAAAAATAACAGGCTCTCAAACTGGACAAATTTCACTCCTTGGGAAACTCAATCTAAAAAACCATTATTACAGCAAGACTGAAAGAACTCGGAATATGCAACTTCATAAAATATGCAACTTATGAAAATATGAGGGAAATATGGTTAGGCTTTTGGTTGGTGGAGTTTGGGGTATTTTTCTAATTTTGTTGTTTTTGACCAGAACAACAGACCCTAGAACACTGGCACTAGGGAAATAGGCAAAGCCTGCTGGGCTGGTTACCATGTCACTAATACGAGATCGTTTATTTTGATGTGCAATGACTTCATTATTTGATTGAAGTCTATATGCAGTCTGTATACCTTGGCCAGGAAGCTGCTGAAGGATGGAGACTTGAAATTCCGCAGGTTCTCCGCATCGCGCTGTGTGCGCAGCCCTCTGGGAGTGCTTCTAGCTACGTTGATGAATGTCTGCCTATCAGGCAAAGACCTACTGAAACCAGACTTCAAGAATCTCAAACAGAAACAGGCCTATGAAGCGGGGGTGTTTACCTGCTAAATACCCTACTAACCAGAATTTTTGCTCTAATTATCACCTGGGGACTGGACTTGAGTAATGCTAATAATACCTACGGGGGTCCCTTTGCTTCAGTCTTTACAGAGATAATAAACTGAGATCACATAAATATATTCTGTGAAGTAAGAGCAACATATCTTTTAATTAGCAGCCAACTTAAGCATGTAAATATATTTATATATAGTCATAAATACACACGCTATATAATATATATATATTTAGTATATATGTGAGGAAGTGTATTTAAACAGACAGAGGAAGAGAAACAAATTTTGTCAATCATGTTCAATTCTTTTTCACCATTAAATTAGGGGATATTTTAGCTAAATGTGGCCGAGGACATTTATTATTTATCATCCATACCCTTTTTGTTTGTCCAAGTTTGTATGGCTACTTCTCTTCTGTTCCGTTTTTCTCTTGCCTCTTCTTATATAAAGATAATCATTCTATTATCTCATTGGCATCTGCAGTATAGACGATACATAACCTCAAAAGCCAACAAGCAGATAAAATTGGAATATTTCTCAGGCATAAATTTGAAGAAGGCACACACTAAGCTCACGGGTGAGCTTAGCCAACTGCTCAGCAGCTACCTCCCCATGAGGTTTTGCTGTTCTTGATGCTTCGTTTCAAAGACAGTGACACCCACCAGCCTTCCAAGCATTCACTGGAGTAAATTACGAGCTATAGCTGCATTGGTACTTCGGGGAGAGGACCTCCTGTCGCACTACCTGATGAGAATTACCCATCTCTGAGCCTACAGATCCTCAAGACTTTTCTGTTTCTCACTCTTAATCCAGCCTTCATCTCCCTGGTTTAATCTTAGTGAGTGTGTTATGAATGATGCCATTTTTCTGTTGAAATCCTTTCCAAGAAAAGACTCCACTCCAAAAGTACTAGAACTAATATCTGAATTCAGCAAAGTTGCAGGTTACAAAATTAACACACAGAAATCTATTGCTTTCCTATACACTAATGATGAACTAACAGAAAGAGAAATCAGAAAAACAATTCCATTCCCAATTGCATCAAAAAGAATAAAATACCTAGGAATAAACCTAACGAAGGAAGTGAAAGACCTGTACTCTGAAAACTATAAGACATTCCTAAGAGAAATTAAAGAGGACACTAACAAATGGAAATGCATCCCATGCTCTTGGCTAGGAAGAATAAATATTGTCAAAAGCAATCTACAGATTCAATGTAATCCCTATCAAAATACCAACAGCTTTCTTCAATGAACTGGAACAAACAGTTCTAAAATTCATATGGCACCGCAAAAGACCCCAAATAGCCAAAGCAATCCTGAGAACGAGGAATAAAACAGGGGGAGTTACGCTCCCTGACTTCAAGCTCTTCTACAAAGCCACAGCAATCAAGACAATTTGGTATTGGCACAAAAACAGACCCACAGATCAGTGGAATAGAATAGAAAATCTAAATATCAACCCAAACACATACAGTCAATTAATATTTGATAAGGGAGCCTTGGATATACATTGGGGAGATGACAGCCTCTTCAGCAGCTGGTGTTGGAAAAACTGGACAGCTACATGTAAGAGAATGAAACTGGACTACTGTCTAACCCCATACACAAAGGTAAACTCAAGGTGGATCAAAGACCTGAATGTAAGTCATGAAACCATAAAACTCTTAGAAAAAAACATAGGCAAAAATCTCTTGGACATAAACATGAGAGACTTCTTCATGAACATATCTCCCCGGGCAAGGGAAACAAAAGCAAAAATGAACAAGTGGGACTATATCAAGCTGAAAAGCTTCTGTACAGCAAAGGACACCATCAGTAGAACAAAAAGACATCCTACAGTATGGGAGAATATATTCATAAATGACGTATCCGATAAAGGGTTGACATCCAAAATATATAAAGAACTCACGCACCTCAACAAACAAAGAGCAAATAATCCAATTAAGAAATGGGCAGAGGACATGAATAGACACTTCTCCAAAGAAGAAATTCAGATGGCCAACAGGCACATGAAAAGATGCTCCACATCACTAATCATCAGAGAAATGCAGATTAAAACCACAATGAGATATCACCTCACACCAGTGAGGATGGCCAACATCCAAAACACAAACAACAACAAATGTTGGCGAGGATGTGGAGAAAAGGGAACCCTCCTACACTGCTGGTGGGAATGCAAATTAGTTCAACCATTGTGGAAAGCAGTATAGAGGTTCCTCAAAAAACTCAAAATAGAAATACCATTTGACCCAGGAATTCTACTCCTAGGAATTTACTGTAAGAATGCAGCAGCCCAATTTGAAAAAGACAGATGCACCCCTCTGTTTATCGCAGCACTATTTACAATAGCCAAGAAATGGAAGCAACCTAAGTGTCTACCAGTAGATGAATGGATAAAGAAGATGTGGTACATATACACAATGGAATATTATTCAGCCATTAGAAGAAAACAAATCCTACCATTTGCAACAACATGGATGGAGCTAGAGGGTATTATGCTCAGTGAAATAAGCCAAGCCGAAAAAGAGAAGTACCAAATGATTTCACTCATATGTGGAGTATAAGAACAAAGAAAAAAACTGAAGGAACAAAACAGCAGGAGACTCACAGAACCCAAGAACGGACTAATAGTTACCAAAGGGAAAGGGACTGGGGAAAATGGGTGGGAAGGGAGGGACAAGTGGGAAAAAGGGGCATTACGATTAGCAGACGTAATGTTAGGGGGACGCGGGGAGGGCTGTACAACTCAGAGAAGACAAGTAGTGACTCTATAGCATCTCACTATGCTGATGGACAGTGACGGTGATGGGGTTGGTAGGGGGGAACCCGATGAAGGGGGAAGTGTAATCACCATACTATTACTCATTTGATTGTAGATTGGTGATATCAAAATAAACTTAAAAAAAAAAACTGATCAGGCACAAGGGCCTGCATGTCTTGCACATCTTCTCCATATGTAGTGTGCAAGTGTAATACCTACAGACTAATACTGCATCTGTGTATTTGCTGGCACATACTAAGTTTTGCTGATTCATGTAAAATATAGAATGGCTGTACTTATACCTATATGATACTCATTAGCATCCCATCCTAAACTGGAGTAAATGAGCCTCTGTAATGCAAAGTAACTTACCAAGACAGAGAACTCAGCATTAAAATCTGTATAAGTCAAGATTAAAAAAAAAAAAAAGAAATCCTTTCCAAGAGTCACTATTGCCTACCGGATAAACTCAAACTCCTTCTCTCCATGCAGCCGATTTGTCTCTCCAGACTTAAAGGAAGAGTCTGTGTGCCCCACACATAGACAGAAGTCTCCACTCTCAGGCATGCAGAAATATCTGGTAGGCTTGCCAGGGCTGTTTTCCCAGCGTCTATCAGCAAGGTCTCCAAAAAGCTCAGAAATGAAGTTTGAAGTCATGTGTTCTATTAGTACCGTTACTACAAATATCATTCAAGGTTTTCTGTTAGCTGACTCGGATTTATCTTTATGACTTTATGTTCACCGACATGGACTCAGGTGGTGAGTTTTTACTCAATCACCTGGGCCGTATATCATTTGAACCTTTACTCATGCTAGTTGGTCTCTTGGAAATCACCATCCTTCTTCTTTGCTTTTAGGATTCCTGCCCATCTAGAAAAGACAATTATCATGTGTGTAGTTACTTCACATTTTTAGATACCCTGTCTCTTATTGAGAGTGGCCCACATTATGAATGCTGCTCCCTCAATAGAAACGAATGGATTCTCCCAGATTCCCTCCCTGACAGGATGGATACAGGCATGACCTGGGCTCTTTGATTCTGAAGGACACGGTGTGAGCACTGAGGGGAGTGTGGCAGCCTCTCTCGGGAGCTGAGGAGGAGGAGTGTGGCTCCTCTGTGACCAAGGGTCTGTTAGACAGGAGGCAGGGAAAGCCTCTCTGGGGAGTGTGGTTTAAGCTCAGTCCTGTGGGAGAATAAGGAGAATAAGTCTTGGGAAGAGCTTGGAGGAGAGAATCCCAGGCTTGGGAAAGAACAAACGACCAATTTTGAGCTCCCAGCTGGAGAAGAAAGAGGAGACTTTGGAATCAGCCCAGGGGAAAAATAACAGCTGAATCAAGGCCCATAAACATGAGTCATAGACAAAGAAGAGTGACCAGTTAGCCTTCATCTCCCTCACAGAGAAAGAGGAAATTAGAAAATAAAGGATTTCATCTAGAATAACTTCTCTGTCCAGTAGATACCAAAGTAATTTTGGACTTCCTTTTTCTCTATGAAGAAAATCACCCAGGGGCACCCTCTGCTAAGCAGACCTGATCCCAGAAGTTAAGCCTGGGCCCAGGATGATCACATACATCAGCTCTAGATCCCTGAAAGAGTTCCAGTTCAATAAAGGGGAGCCCTTGTAGACCAGACTTCTGGGAGTATAGGTTGTGCTGGTAATATCTGAAGACTCCTGCAAGCTATAAAATCCAAGACCCTATTTGAAGTTTTATTGTGGGAAACTAGCCTGTGCATGCCTAGCCTAGCACAGTCAGAATGGAAAGTCCAAATTTATTCATTTAAAATGGGTAAACACATCCCCATGTGGCTTGGATTAGTGCTCTTAAATGTTTATAATGGTGTCTTATAGTAGGCCCATAACAAAAGTTATTACTAAGTATTATGACTGCAGTAACTTTTAATATATTGCATTAATAATTTTTGCAAAACATTTCAAAAGTAATTGCAATAATATATTAAACTGATAATATTTTGGTGGTATATTCTCTATGCCAGTCACAATAGTAAGGATTTATATTGTGCCTTGCCTGAGGGTTTCAGTCCCAGGCAAGTTCACTATGGATTTGGTGAGACTGAGAAATGACAACAGAATGTTCTTGGGGTAAAAGGGTTTATACCCAGCTTTAATCTCATGGTGGTAGGTAGAGCTCTAGAATCACATCTGCATCCTGCAGTCTGCAGTTCTGTAATCCACTCTGTCTCTGCCTCACCTCGGGGCACTGGAAGGAGCTCTTTTTATAGTGACTCAGTCAGTAATAGCTCATTGCTTATGGGTGTGGGAGCATTAGCCTAGCAGTAGGCCAATTACATTGTTGAGTAGTTTAGGGTCAGGGGAGGATCCTGGCCATAGGAACTTCCATTTTCCCCACAATTATATCTTATTTAAACTCACAGTGATCCTCTGAAACACTACCACTGTTACTTCAGTTTTACAGGTGAAGATTTTAGGCTTAATCATGCAGCTGGTAAATGCTAATTATTTTCTTACTGCAGGACCTATGTTCTTATCCACATGGTATACTGGCTTATCAGTGAGAATTGCCATTGCCACAAATAATTATTTCATTTAGCTAACTTGGTTAAACAGAGAGGACTTTCTTTTCCTCATAACAGAAGGACCTTAGGTAGGCTATTTTTTGAGATGCTTCTTCAAATCTCTTCACATTTATTTCATGAGCATTACCCCATGGTCACAAGATAGTTGCTTATTCCCCAGCCATAGAGTTTGCATTCTAGTCTGAAAGAAACAAGGACATGAAGAGAACAGCAACAGCAGACTGTACTTGTGTCTCCTTGGTCAGAGCTGTGTAATGTGGTCTTCCCAAAGATTCAAAAGAGGCTGGAAAGGTGGGTGTTTTAGCTATTCCAGTCTTTAGACCATAAGCAGGAGATGGAGGAACAATGAAGACTCTGAGACATGGTGAAGGTTAAACAGTTTCTTGACAAGCAAGGTAGGAAAAAATATGATCTAACAGAGAGGCATTAAGCCCTGTGGAATGGGGTTTTGGAGAAAAGAGCTGGTATAGGGTTTTAAAAACCCAAACCAAAAATTGTCTCAGAGTCCAAACTGGGCTTGAACCTGAGTGGAATTTCCAGATTAGTTGAGCCTAGAAGGTACAGCTGAGTCACAGACCACACAGAGTTACAATTTACTATCAGTTTTTCTGCTGCTTCTGGTCTGTTTTGGGGAAGTATGTGATGTGTTCCCTGGGTCCGGGACCCTGAT
The DNA here is from genome assembly GCA_032199065.1 of Smutsia gigantea. Classification (NCBI taxonomy): domain Eukaryota; kingdom Metazoa; phylum Chordata; class Mammalia; order Pholidota; family Manidae; genus Smutsia; species Smutsia gigantea. The sequence continues at coordinate 93,519 of JAVSCE010020961.1, forward strand.
TCCTGTCATTTTGTAATCTCAAATGCCCTGCAGTCTCAGGGCTCAGTAAGTCCTCATTTACTCAAGCCTAGGTTCACCATGGGCAAGGCAGAAGAGGACTGGGAATGGATGTTGGGTTAGCCAAGGTACAGACAAACCAGCTCCTCTAGAACAGAGCCTCTCAATCTTTCATTTCCACGAATCACATGAGAATCAGGTGAAACTGCAGATGGGGATTCAGTGACGCTGGGCTGGGGCTGAAGTTCTGCATTTCTAACAAGTTTCTAGGTGATGCTGATGAGGAAGGAATAACATGCTCAGTAGCATGGGGCAAGGATCACAGACCCTCCCTGCCTCCAACCCAAGGAGGAACAAATACTGTTTTTGCTCCTATGAATAACGAATTTTTTCTTTACTTAAACTAAATTTTCTCTAGTGTATTGCAGCATTTGGAAAGTCTGTGTAGAAGAGATAATCACTATAAGTTTTGTAACAGGGATGGCGGGCTGCTCCCTGCCCTGGCTTGTTGAGAGGTCTCCAGGTGGGTTCATATCGCCCTAGCAGTCTATACCACCACTCTCCCGTAGGTGTTACCCTTCATTCCAAGTGACCCATGAATGGCTAGGGTTCTTGATTTGTTATTTTTAGGTATACTGAGGCATAACTGACAAAACTGTAAAATATTTAAAGTTTAAACGTGGTGATTTGATACACGTATACTAAAGTTGAGTTAACTAACACAAGCAAAGGGCTGTCAACATACCTTGGGTCAGAGGAAAGCATTGGACACCTCTGCTTTAAAATCAGGGGAGGAGGAATAACATATAAGGAGAACAAAGAGAATAAAATAGAAAAGGGTCTGAAATTTTACCCCGTTTTCAAGCAAATAAGCTGGGCTTCCACAGTTTCATAGATGGTAGCAAAACACATGAGACTCCCAAGTCAGAGATAAGGTCTTTATGGTTCACAGCGTACAGGCAGCGTGAGCTTCCGGTTCACACTGATTCCTTTTGTTTCCCCAGTTTTGTAGGGATGATGAGACAGGCTCAGGTACGTGCTGTGCCTACAGTGGGCCTGTACCACCACTGAGGGTCTCCAATTTTAGGAAAACTCCAATCTTATAGAGAGAGCTTCCCAGCCTTTGTCCCAGAGGGACATATTACTTTATGATACTACTCATGAAACAAATCTGCCCTCTGACCCGGAGGGAGACACTATCTCTCGTTTCTAAGGCTATTGGCTATGCAAACATCCTTCAAAAAGGGTTTTGAACAAGCATTATCACTGATATGAGAACGCTGTGGAGAACTGTCCTCTCCTCCTCCAATGCAGGCAGATATAAAAAGGTGAAAGGGAGAGACAGATGGATTAGGAAAAAGAAATGGAAATAAGATTTCATATGGGACATCTCTCTAGGTTGTCATATGACCACTTTATTAGCAACTATTCTGCTTAGCACATGATAAGTCATATTAGTGACATGTCTCCCTTCACTTGAAATATTAGTGTGTTTGATACTTGTTAGCAACGTTCTTTAGAACTTTGGGGCGGGAGGCGGGTTTCAAGGAAAAGAGGGAAGTTATTGGAGATATTTTCTGCAGCACTGGTTCCATTACTACAATCATAAATAAAAACAGTAAAGTCTTCAACTTATTGTTGCTCTCACTAATCAGCTGCTGAAAATTCAGAGCTTATCATTTAAGAAGCATACCCTTAGCAATAAAAAACCTCTTTACTGCCTTCTCTTAATGAAGAGACCATCAGGAGAGCAGGAGCAGATAAGAATTCTCAATAAGTTCCAAACACTGGCTCCCGGATGAAACTCCCAAATAAAAGCACCTTTGCCTTCCCTCTGCCCTCCCCCCTCCTGCTAGGCTATTTTAGTTCTCAATGATGTCTAATGAATCTCTTTTAATAGTACAAGAAGACTCGGTGGCATTTTTTCTCACATTTAAAGGAATCTAAAAATCCTCCAAGCTGCAGAATCAAGAGATGTTATTTTGGTCTTCTCCTTCTTTGGGGCAGGTGGTTCCTGAGCTGGTAGTAGTATCAGACCTGGTGGAAATGAGGGGCACAAGGATATGAACGAGGTTACCCAATCAATTTCACATAATGTCCTAGAAGCAAGAAGGTGAGGGCTTGACTCATTGGAGTTTAATCCTCGGGTGTTCTTAAAGCTGCCAATCGTGACATAAATGTGGTAAAAAATCATCTAGAGAGCTTTGAAGAATAAAAAGGAACTGGTACTATATTGCCTTGACAACTACTATAACAAGAAAAAGGTCAAATTATAGTTGAAGACCCAGTTGGAGTAAGTACTCTTAGAGCTATGATTTTTCATTTCGACCTACAGGCTCTATATTATTTTTCAAAGTCTCTGCAACAGCTAACAGCTAGTTAACCACTTGGTTTGAGATGCATGTTTGTGTGTATGTTTGGAATAGTAGGGATGGGAAAAAAAAGCTCTTTGATCCATTAAAGAAAAACATAATTTAATTTGTGCTATTTGAAATGAGTTTAAAATGGTATCTGGATTCCTTCAATATGTATCTGCTTCAAAAAAGTGAACATTTTTACAAACTGGAAAGTAGCTGGTAATAATGAGCTCTGTGAGCTGGAATTCTAGTCATATTTTTTTCCAAATATAAAAGCTAGTTTTATTCAAATGTAACTGATTTGATTTTAAATTCCCATAGTTATTTGAAATGTTAAAACTACACAAATTAACTAAGTCTTAATTATTAGAAACTTACTGAGACTGAAAAATCACCTCGGGCATGCCACACCCCCTGCTAGTATTGGCCTTGGCTAATTCTCATGCGGTATGGAAAAAGCCAATAGAACTCAGTAGGTATTATTTTTAATAAAAATAACAAATTGATCCCAACATTACTGTTAACTATCAGTGGTTTTGAAAGGGGAGGCCAAAATAGCATGAGCTCATTTTTTTCTGCCCCTCAGAGATATAAGAATCCTTCAAATTTTTCTCTCAACTGTTGAAAGATGTAATGAGAATAAGTGAGCAAAAATGGAATGAGCTACTTGTATTTTTTAGCAAATTATGGCTCACCGTTATTCTTTTCTTCTGAAAGAATCAGGAGAATAAGATTGTGTAGAACTGACCAGACACAACTAAGTAGGGGAAAAAACATTTTTAATGTCAACAAACCAGGAAAATAACTTTAGTCCAAAGGAGGTTTAAAAATTCTGGTTTGGCTCATTTGTTCACACTGAATTTAGTGTTTACTGAAATGAGCTAGCTCTGTCCTCTGCTACTCACACAGCCTGCCTGAGCTGGAATTCAGTTCTACTGTTTATAAGCTGTATCACCTTGGTTAAGTTAGTTGTCTAAGTCTCAGGTTTCCTAACAGTTAATAATCGTGGTTATTAACTGCCTTTTACATGTGTTGTAAGGGCTTTGCTGGAGTTAATTCATTTATTACTTATAAACACTCTATAGAGTTACCATAGTAACTAGTAGTTACTATAATAGTAGAGCTACTATTACTACCATTCCAACTTCTCAGATGAAGAAACAGAGACATAGAGAGTAACAAGTGCCTTAAGCTATTAGATGTCTCCCCGCAGAGAAAGTTCCATGTTTCTATCACTGGTAACACCATTCTCTCAATCACCCAAACATGACTTTTTTAAATTGCATATATATATATATACATATATATATATATATTAATTAAAAAAAAATCAATGTTCATGCACCTGCCACCCAGCTTGCACAAAGACCAGCACCTTTGCACCCCTCCCATATCCCTCTCTGACTGGGCCCCTGCTCTGGAGAACAGTTGCTAGGTTGTAGGTCATGCTTCTCAGAGCCGACATGCTCAAATCATCCTTGACCATCTGCTCAAAGATCATTCACAAGTCTCATTTTTCTTATTGAAAAATCTCACTCCCTGTATTAGTTGCCACTGTAACAAACCACTGCTAACTTAGTAGCCTAAAATCACATAGATTTATTCTCTAACCATTCTGACAGTTCAGAAATCTGAAATCAGTTTCCCTGGGCTAAAGTTAAGGTGTCAATGAGGCTGGTTCCTTCCAGACACTCTGAAGGGAGCCCATTTTCTTGCCTATTTTCTGCTTCTTGGGGCCATCAGTATTCACTGGCTTGTGGCTCCTTCCTGATCTTCAAAGCACGTCGCTCCATTCTCTGCTTCCACAGTCATGTCACCCTCTCTGACCCCTTGTGTCTCCCTCTTATAAGGACTGCTGTGGTCACATTGGGCCCACCTGGATAGGCCGTGATGCTCTCCCTCGCCTCAAGGTCCTTAACTTAATCACATCTTTAAAGTCCCTTTTGCCACATAAGCTAATGTTCACAGGGTCAGAGATTCCAAAGTGGACATATTTGGGGGGCCATTATTTAGCTTACCACACTCCCATCCTTTTTAAAAAAAATTACTGCTGGAGACCTAAACCAGATGGTTATCTTGTACTGCTAATACATCATCGTTACCTCCTAAATGGCCTGCCTGCTCAGAGGTGAGACAAGGAGGTACTGAGAAGTGTGTATATATATCCCCTGGCACCAATTTATGGGGGTGCCAAAAGATGCCAGAGGATGTTTTTATTCCAACTTTGTACTGAGTTACTAACTTTATACTCATTGTGCATGGAATGTGTAAAAGTGTCCCCAAGCTGTGCTTATGTGTTATTCATTTCCAGGCAAATATCAGCACCGGCTGGGGAGAGAGAGCTCCTATGCACTGCATCACCTTTGCATACCATCTGTCCTCATGGTGTCAGGATACTTGCGGCAGCTGGTTTCCTCTATTATCAATCCTACACAGCAATACCAAATCCACCCTTTTAAAATACAGGACATTGGCTCATTAACAAATAACAATAAAACTGAATGAATGAAATAGTCAGTGGGTCCCAACTGCTTACAGTCATGATTCTCAAATGTATTCAAGTTGAAAAGTAACTGAGAGTCATGCTGCTTCAGGAATGTCATAAACGAAAAAAAAAAAAAACAAGGAATCTGATCCCAGATAGACCCAGGGTTAAACTCTGACGCTCGTCTTAGCAGTTATGCACCCTTGGGCAGAATGCATGTCCTTTCTGAGCTTTGTCCCCCAACCTGCGGCATTTATAGAGAAGATAAAATGAGATATTAGATGTGAAGCATTTAGCACAGGACCTGGCACTTGGTAGGGTGCTCAAAAATCTTAACTCCCTCCCTCTCCTTTAGTGAAATAATACGCTTTTTACAGAAAACCATGAAACATTAAATCGTTCAAACTTGAGTAATATTTGTAGGAGACTATGTGATTACATAATACAAAATGTAAACGATGAGTTTAAGTTCTCAAGAAAGAGCTATTACACTCAACTCAGATAATTCTACATTTTGGGTAAATAATCCTTTGCTATTTTTCATATGTGACATTAATGAACATTTGCCAGCAGATGAGCAATAGAAATGGTTGCCAAACATTTAAAGAAAATATCCTGGATAGAAAAATTGCCCAAAATTGGGGGTGCAAGCCTCTACTCACTAAATAGATTTTTAACAGACTGAAAAAGTCCAACACTATTTGATTTTAACCTTAGAACAACTCAGTACAAGTCACAAAATAAAAATATTCCTTGGGAGTGGAATGTGAAGAACCCATCAGATAAAATCCAGGTTGTTTTTCCTAACCTTCAAAATGCCCTCTGTTTGTTTCCAACTTGTCTTTTCAAAGTTTTTTCCCTGGAAACTCTCTGTCTTAGTGAGATTAGTTGGAAGGCCCCTGGCTAATTGCCTTTCTGCTTATCATTCTGCCTGCTTCCCTTTTCCACACCAAAGTGAACTCAAGTGCCAGAGCTCCAAGCCATGAGGAAATGCAGACCGAGGGTGACAAGGTCTTACAATTTTTCAAGGGAAGCTGGAACTCTGGAATTTGGTGTAAAACTTCCAAATTTTGAAATATTTACAACTAGTTAAAAATGTTTGAAAATTGGCTGTGCCAAAAAGAAAGAGAGAAAATATGTAAAATGAAATAAAATACAAAATTTGGAGGAGCCAAAGAAAACATGCCTGCAGACTAGATTGAATCCCCAGCCCCTACTGAACAACTCTGGTGCTTGAAAATAAGTAAGATCTAACTCAAGCGTCTGTCTTCAATGGCCAGAATTTCTGCCCACGAGTTTGCCTACTTCTGGATTCATCTTCTTGAGCTGTCTTCCCTCCCTCTCTTTAGCATCTATTTATGGGCTGGTTTAATCTGCTGTTTAGTATTTTTTCCCTTAAGTTCTTGAAGGACTGATCCTCTACTGGAAAGGTTTTTGTTTTGTACTGTTTTTCTTAACTCAGAACATGCTGCATTTGCTGAATGAATAAATTACTCATATCAGAGCTCCTTTCCCAAGTTCTATGGACATAATGATCATCATCTGTTTATCCAACAAATTCTTTTTTGTTTATTTTTACTTCCTCACACTTCTGCAGTTTGGCAGGAAGTCATCTAAAATATTTCCACCTTTACCCCAATTCAAGGACAGCACAGTTAAATACAGATGAAAACATATGAATTTAGTTACTCTACCCGGCCAGCCTGATGTATTCTCCCATACACACTGGACCTAGGAAAAAGACTGGGGGGTGGAATTGTTTGGGAAGCTTTTTCTGAGTTACTTGTTTCTAAGCTGCCTTCATTATCTTGCTTGGGGTATTGTCACTTCCTGTTATACTGGAAAAAAATCTATACTCAATTATAATATCAAAAAGTTCTAAACTAAACCCATTATTTATGCACCAGGAGGACATATTTTTTGGATTTTATGTACCATGGCTGGCTTCCATTTGTGTGGGAAACTAAGAAATGTCTACGTGAACTGAAAAAAAATTCTAGTTCTTCTCTGGTTCATGCCCCTCCTTTTTCAAGCATGTCCAGTGCATCCACTTAAGTCTTCGTTGTGTTGGTCTGTTACTGGTCCCAGTGGCTTTTGTCCATAGTTTAGATCATTGTCCAAGTTGTGCAGCAAAGTACTTCTGCTTTTATAACAACTTTGGGCTCTCTCAATTTATGGAGGTAATAAAGCACAGCCAGAAATCCTAAGCGTCATACAAAGGATGTCTGCTTGGGAGTCTAACTTCTGGAGCCTATGTTTTCTCACCTATAAGAGGGAGCAGTAATAATGGAGGCATCATGAATTCAGAGACTTATGTAAATGACATGCATGAAAAAAATAATAGCTATCATTCATTCTCCCTTCCCTTTCTCCTCCTTTCTTCCTTTCTGAGGTTTGATATCTGCAGAGCATGACCGCCCTTCCTCTGAAAGGATGTGGAATCTGGAGAAAGGCATTTTTATTGGGTTCCACACCCCATTTATCATTTCTGTCCATGGAGCTACCTCAAAAATAGTTAGATACTTCCTTCATCTATTTATTGATTCAACAAATATTTCCCCTTTAAGTCATTTGTAGAATGAATAAATGAAAGCCATGATGTCAGTTGAGTCTATTAAACTCACAAGATAGGTTTTATTACATTCAGTGCATTGAAGCATAATTTACTAATTAGAGTGATGATGTCAAACTAATTTTATGTTATTCTTGAAAATGGCAGACTTTGAATTCAGGAAGGAAGAAGACTTACTGGTTACAAGGTGCAAAATTAACGGGGACGGTTTTGTGTGGCCATGAGTTAAGTATGAGCCAGCACTTCGGTAAACAGGAAAGGGAAGTCAAAATTGTATTAACATGTAAATCACAGTACATAATCATATAATGTGTTACCTTAAGTCTGATCCTTATAAAGTCTTAGCATTCATTCATTCAAGAATGAATCGCTGCCACTGAGCGCCTCAGTGAACTAAACACACGGGAAACATCTTCGATTAGTAAATCTAACACTGGGTCAGGCTTAAGGAGTGACTCTGCAGGAGAATACGGGGTCCAAAGGATGTCTCATCTTACCGAGGAAAATGATAGGAGAAAAATGAAGGTATTATATAGTTTAGCCTAGAGAACAGAAGGCTAAGGAACAAATAATAATTTACTGCAAAATACAAAGGACTTCAGTGAAAAAGACAATGAAAGGTTTTTGATGACCGCTTCTCGGCTGTGAACACAGAAACGGACCGTAACACCGAGGAAGCAAAGGAAGATGTTCTGGAGGGGCACCAAGCCCCAGGAGTTCTGAGGAAGCCCCCACATATTCTGTCCAGGAGGTCTCTGAGCAGAAAACCATCAGCCACTGTCAGAGAGTTTTTCAACACTCATCCACATTGGAAGTATATGACACCTAATTATAAGGCTGAAAGAAAACTTCAAAGAATCTGCCTGTGTTATCCCTCCCAGACAAACAGTTCAAAAGGTTGCTGAAAATAGCTCTTCACCCTTCAGTTTAAAATATTCGGAGAGGGAGTTTACTCCCTGCCCTCTGCTAATCTATCATACTGCCTTTCTTGCTTCGAGCTACAGTGTCTCTTGATGTCTATCCTGAATTATGAGCCAGAACAATACAACTGACTAAACACTTCTGGGTGCCCACCTATTAAGGAAAGCCTGAAATGTTAAAAACCAACTTAGAGATGGTTTTTCCAAGTCTGGTTGAGTCCAGTGAATTCCCATTCCCAGTACACAATGGTAAAGATCATTTGCTTTCTTTTATGGGTCCCTTTGGGCAAAATTTTATGCCAGAAAAAAATATATCCCTTCAATTAATTAGAGTCATTTCTAATTTCTTTTATTGGAAAAAGACTTGTTAATTAAAGGTTATATAGACTCTGCCGTGTGAGAGCCATGGGCTAGGAGAGCTGAGTGGCCTGTAATTAAGTCAGGATGAATCCGCTGGTGAGCTACAGTTTCAGTTGGAACTTGTTCTGTAACTCCAAAAATCATATAATTCATCATCTGCATCGGAACACTCCTGAGAGTAATCAGTTGAGCTATTAATTATTATAGCAGGATGACAGGCATAAGTCAGAACCGTCCCAGAGAAACTTGGATGTGCAGTCACCCTACCAATGACTGAATCTAACATGCAATAAAAAGATGGGAGGAGCTCTGTGAGTTACACTAAAAAATGAATTTCTCTGTTGCATGTGATCTATAGGCACCTAGTATGTCTACTTTGAAGATCTATTACCATAAGATCAGGAACAATTCTGCTGGTCAAGGATGAATTTATTTTTACACCTATTACCAAGAAAATGCTCGCTGTCTAGGACACTTCTCTTAAATGTTTCTGTGTGCTCAAAGAAGCATTGTTTAAAAAAAAACATGTCAGTTGCATTAGCAGAGATCATGAATTAGAACATTCTAAACTCACTTCCCATTAGATTATGATTCTTAGCCTAACTCAAACAACACCCATGCATTCCTCTCTGTACATCATAGTACATTACCTGAGAGCCCTGAATCAGTAACTTAGCCTTTGGGATCGGATGGTTTATTTTCATGGCTTAAATCACCAAGCAAATTTTCTGGGTGACTATAGCACGGCGTTCTTAAGAACAATTCTTCTTCCAAATTAGCATTATTTTATTCTGAATACATATCACTCTTCTGAGAAAAGTACTTATTTTAAATGTCAGACATCTGGCCAGCTAGTGTATAGAGAGTATGCTCTCGGCTCGCTCTAATTGCCATTTTTTATTCCCCTTGAACACCTTTCCTTCCCATTTCTCCAGTTACCATCCCACTTTAGAACATCTGAGGATCCCTTCACAGGCCTAGCTTCCTCATCTGTAAAATGAAAGGTTTAGCCTAGATAAGGCTTAAAGTTCTGCCCACCTTTAAATTTCTGCAATTAGATCTCATAGGAACCAGTGCAAGAGCTTCTCAATAATGCTCGCCACCCTTTATTTCCTCCCTGCTTCTGTTCCCTAGCATATGATGTCATAGTCAATAGTCAATGTGTTTCAAATGCCATTTTCATTTCTAAGTAATTGGCTCTGGAAACAGAGGGTCTCTTCATTGCTGAACGTAACCAACCTGGATTTCTTGTAGAATGTAGGACCTCCAGAGACTGATTTTCTATCTCCCAGGTCACCTTCGGTTATCCTCATGGAGGTCCCTCCTATGTAGCCAGCACACAGTTTTCAAGGCTTCAGCTGAAGCTTGTTTATACTCCTGTCCCAATATGTGGTCTTCCCTCTTTCCTTTACAATTGATTTCTATCTATAACTTACATCAAAACTCAAAAAACTTTTCTTTTAAATATTTTACCTCGATCCCCTTTCTTGTAACTATTTCTGCATTTGATCAATTTTCTGGGTTTTTAAATATAATGATAACATTTGTTGAACAAATACAGGCAGGGACACCTACTATTTTCAAGACACTAAGGAAAAAGCTATGAGCAAAGCAACCAAACAGTGGAAGTTCTTGCCCTGGGGGAGCTTTCATTTGATGGAGAAGACAGACTATAAGCAATAGATGAATGCTAACCAATAATGGCAATAATAATTAGAAGCGGAAAGCAGAGAAGGAGGTGGCCAGAAAGCATGTGGAGGCAGCCTCACTGAGGATGCAGCACTTGAGCAAAGACCTGGAAAAATCTGGGAGAATAGTTTTCCAGGGAAGATCAAGGGCAAGGACCTAGAGGAGGGAACAAGGGTTGAATATCAGCAAGAAGACTGATGTGGCTGGAGCCACACCTCCACTGTCCTTTGTTCCCTTTGCCTTCATATTGCCCACTGCCCCCCTCACTTTCTCTGATTTGGCCATTCTGGCTGCCTTACAATTCTGTAAACACCTTAAGCATGTTCCAACCTTGAGCTCCTTGACTTGGAATGCTCCGTTTGCAGACAGGCTCCCGCTTCCTGTTCCCACTTGGGATCCCAATGAAATACTGCTTTCTAACTTTCTCTTTCCTTACCTGGCTATACTTTATCCAAAGACACGATTCCATATGGATCTATATGATGCCTGTCTCCCCCTGGTAGAATAAAGTTCTGTTTTGTCCATTGGTATAACCTCATAACCTGAACACCTGCTGGCATATAGTTGGCCCTCAATAAATATCTGTTTGCTCCATGATTGATCAATGGTCGTCAAGTCAACAGGCCCTTGCAATCTGACAATTTGGACTCTTTGGCATTCTGTAGTACAATGAACTTGGAAACCCCTGAAACAATTTGAGAAGCTGATTGTCCGAATGATCTGCATGGTAAAAATTGTTCAAATTTGGGAACTGTAAGCTGCCTGGAAAAAAGGCTGGCATAGAAATTCCAATGATCATGAAATGAAGTCTGTGATTCTCCAAGAAAATAAGGAAGAAAAAGCAGAGAATTCTCAACCTACTATTGTAGGTGACTGTGGACAATAAGAAAATCATGATCCTGCAGGGTCAGACCTCCACAAACAATAAATGAAATACTAGAACATGTTTTTGAGTTTCTGCCGAGCACTTTTGAACTGAAATTGAAGACTTCTATGAAAGCCTTGAGGTTCTTTTTTAAGGATGTAACTTCTTTAGGACCTTAACACTGACTTATTCAACACATAAAAAAAAAAATACTGTTCCTCAAAAGAAAAAAACGTAAACATTTATCTTCAGTAGGCTGAAAAGTATTAAAGGCCATAATCACTAACTAACTCACCAGGCAATCCAAGCAAACCCAGAAATAATCACAATCCAATTGTTGGCCAGCTTTGGGGAGGATAATAGGATGGAGACTAGAAGAGACAAAAGAGGATGAAGAGAAGTTTGCAAATCTAAATGGAAATTGTTCTAACAAACTACTTGCAGCAAACAAATCTAGGTCCCTGAACTCTTCCATCATGACCAGGGGTTCCCAGACATAATTATTCTCCCAGGGCCTACTATGGACTAGACTGTGTCCTCCTAAAATTCAGTATCAGAGCCCTCAGTGTGATGGTGTTTGGAGGTGGGTCCTGTGGTTTAGGGTCAGCAGAGGTCTTGGAGTCCTCAGCAGGCATCTGCAAACCAGAAAGAGAGCTCTTACCAGGACTCAGTCATGCTGGCGCCCTCCTGTCAGACCTCCAGCCTTCAGAGCTGTGAGAAAATTCATTTCTGATGTTTAAGCTGTCCAGTCTGTGGTATTTTGTTAGGACAGCCGTTATCTTTTTCTTCTTCAGAGGAAGCACTCCAGTGACTCAATGCCTACCTTCCTATGCTCAGGGATGAGAATTAGCTGGCAAACCTACACAAAATGCACTTTTGTGGGCTGTGGTGTCTAACTGAAATTAAGCACATACCTACTGGCCCAAAGAATGGGAGAATATCTTTCAGTTACAAGCTGGATAAGTCTCTCCTAATTTTGTGAGCCCCCAGTTACTGGCAACAATCTTTGAAAACAACAATTTACAAAGGATGTATAGTTGCCCCTTACCCCATATTATGGTATAATTGAAACATCAAAAATAATGTGCTTTGCTGATGCCTTCTTTCTGGCATAGTATCTGTGGTTCACAGACAGACTCTTCGAGTAAAAGAGCAGCTGTTTTTCCTATGAATCTAATAGTGGCGTAAAATAAAATATAGGTGCTATGTTTAAGGATTTTCATGGTTGTAATTTGGGTCAAGTGGGTTAAACCACTTAGAAAACCACAGTTTCCCACAAGTTTCAACCTTACCTAACTCTCCACTTATCTCCAGCCAGGGCAACTTGGGAAAACCCACCCTCCCAAAGTAGGATAATTAGGGAAAATTCAACAGAAATGAGTCAGGGGGAAACAACGATTGCATTGAGGATCATCAATTGCGAAGAACAAAAGCTCGCATTAACAAGTGCAAGTAAAATTAGTATTTTTGGTCAAGATGTAGGCAAAGAATGAAAAGAAAAACATACAGCTGAGCCATCAGGCACATCCTCTCTCTCTGCCCTTGAACATTAGGCACTCCTGCTTTTTCTTTGTCTCTTCTATTATCCTCTGGGCAGATCTATTTTCTCCTCTAACTCACGGCTTTCATTCTCAGCAATTTCAGATTCCATGTCTCCCGATTCTTTGCCTTTTCAATACTACAGTTCACTTTTGGTCTCTCACTGCTCCTATCCCACATTCCCAAGAAAGCTGTCCCATCTTATCCAATTAGCTTTGACGACGGAATGGCAGTCAGATACAAGGCACAGGGTTGCAGGCTGAAACACATGTGTCCAGAAACTTCCTGTGTGTTTAAACCACATTTGCCTGGGACTAGAAGATGAGGTCCTATGTCTTTCAGTATAATGACACTAAACTCCATGAGGTCCTGTACTCCTAGGAACATGTCCTGAACAACTTACCAGCAGCCCCACCTGCCTATGCCAGTAGGTATGGGAGCGAACTGAAAGGACTTCTATATTCAGCAAAGCTCATGCTTGGTTCAGCCAAAAGGTACAGTTAAAATTCTCCCTAAAACACTGAGTGGATACTTGATTTTTCATTTGCAAACTACAAATAGCCATTCAGGTAGTTCCTTCTGGAATAAAAAAAATCATTTCCCAATCTATGTCGATTTGCCTACCACCATGAATGACACTGGATTTTCATTTAAAAAAAAAGAAATTGAGGTCCCTTCTAGGTCTCCTCATTACTTTTGCCTTGTGTACTACCATAAAATAAACTGAAATCGAATCCGGGAACTACTATTTAAGTCACTAGAGCCTACTGCCATTAGATTCTTCTAGAATCTAGATGCCATTCTAGATGTCATTAGCACATCAAAAGTGACTGAGAGACCTATAGGTTGACCCTTGAACACACTGGGTTAGGGGTTAGAGCACTGACTCTCACATGCAGTTGAAAACCCACATAAAATTTTTGACACCCCATGAACATAACTACTAATAGCTCACTGTTGACCAGAAGCCTTATTGATAATATAAGCAGTCAATTAACACATATTTTGTATGTCACATGTATTATATGCTGTATTCTATAGGAAAGAAAATGTTTCTTCTATCTGTCACAAATCTCTAAAAATATCTCCCATATATTTATTGAAAAAAATCCACTCATAAGTGGACCTGTGCAGTTCAAACCTGTGTTGTTGAAGGGTTACCTGTATTACTTCTTGTTAGAAGGTTAAATATTAGCAGATACTGGAGGCCTGGAAATGACCTGTGCTGAAAGCCTGTCCCATGTAATGGGCACAAATAGATTAATGTGCAACAGTTGCCCCTATTGTTGTCTGTAGGTCACACATAAGAGTCAGCACCCATCAATTTCAGGCGAGCGAGAAGAGAGGAAGAGGTAGGTAGAAAGAAGCATAGAATAAAAGAATATAGACTTTAAAGACCCCTCGAAAGCAGGGACTCTCTATAAGGAAATTATTTCATTCTCTGGACCTCTTTCCACTTTCATAATTCTTATCAGTATGTGCCATCCATTCTATAGAGATCAGCAGTTATTAGAATCATTAGACTTGTTGAAAATTGGTTCAGGAGGCCACAGCTCCTGAAGGCAAAACTTCACAAGGATCTCACCAGATTCTTGAAGACCTGGGCTTATCTGAGCCCCTAGCTGGTGCTAAGAATATCTGAGGATTAAAAACTCCAGGCCCCTTCAACTGGCACTGTATCTAAACGCTGATTCTTTAATTTCATTGAAAGAGTTAATTGATTTAATTTTGAGTTAAGTGTCTTTCAATTTAACCTTTCCACATACAGTTCTTAAGCACCTACTGTGTACCAGGCCCTGTGCTGCAGACACATCAGTGCTAGACTAGCCAAATAAAAAATACAGGAAAGCCAGTTAAACTTAAATTTCAACTAAATATTCAAATATTACATTGGACATACTTATGCAAAAATTTTTTCCAGTGTTGATACTAACTGGGTGTTCTGTCTTCTCATTTGCTGGATCTGGCAACCCCAGTCGATGCATGAGACAGATGCAATCCCTGCTTTCACACTGCTTGATGGATTCCCTTTTTATCTTGAACTCTCACGGTATAACGAATTGTCAGCCATACAGTCGTGGGACTGAGACTTCCTTACCTAGAACACTGAATAGCTGATATTCACTACAAAATCTAATTATTACATGGTTATACCCATACACCTTGGGTTTTCTCATGGAAACCCAGGCTGGGTGCGCTCTAACAGAGGGTGTGGCCCCAGGCACTGCACGTGGAGGGGGAGTCATACCCTCCTTCAGGCATTCTGGCCACGAGCCCCACCAGGAGCTCACAGGAAAAACTGGGAAAGATCTGAGAAAGTCTTCAGACTGGGATGGGGGGGGGGGGTCCCAGGATCTGAGAAACAGAGGACACCATGTGAAGAAAGAGTCAGAGAAATGCCGAGATCTGCCCATTTCATGTGCTAAAGGCCTGTAACACCTTGGGGACCCTGAGACACCAGAGTGTTCCTTAGTGCCCAAGTTATTATGGGATAGGCTTCTCAAAATGAACCAAAAGCATCCCAATTCAAATCACTCCCCTGGCAATTTGATACACACAGAATTCTAAATCATTCTCCTAATTGTCCTCTCACTATTTCTTGGCCACATAGCAATATCCACAACCACCTAAATTTTTTTTATTTTATTTTCAGCCCAGTTTGGCAAAGTGGATTATAAATTCATTCCAATTGTTAAAAATTGAGAATTAAAAATAAGTTCATATCCTACTGTCTTCACCAATATTATGGAATCTGGCAACCCTTCCTTTCCTCTCTTCATTTTCTATTTTCCATTACAATCCAAACTGACATATTAGAGACAGAGCAAAGGAAATAGCCAGGGAGCCTTGGTGAGCAGGGTTCCAGAAAATATAATTTCCTGTGGTATCTTTCCTTATATTACCCTGGGCCCAGATAATGACCAAAGTGTTCATTCATCAAAATGAAATTATACTATCAAAGAAAAACACAATTATTTTTCCTTTTAATGAGAAGGACTTGCATTTTCTTTTCAGGGAAACAGTTTCTGAGTTAAGTATCTCCCAAGACAATAAATAACTAAGATTAAGGCAATCTTATGTAACTGTGTATATGATAAAATGGATGAAAATGTTCAGGGACTTGCATAATTTGTACCCAGGTTTCTATAGCTTGCGAGCCAGAGAGTAAATTTTTACTAATTAAGTTGGTGACCTATTAGTCCAAGAAACAAAACCTGATTATGATAATTATTATTCATTTGTTATGCAAAAACCTTCAAATTGCCAAAGTGAAAAACCTTTCTCAGGCAGTTAATAGTAGCTCATTTTATACTCTGCGCATTCTGTTTTCCCACTGGAGATACATGTATGCTTCTCGGTAGATGCAGCAAGATGATAATGACCAATTGGGTTCATTTGGGCCCTTTTGGAATTTACAGGCTGTAACTTATCCTCCAAATTGACTGAACTTGGGATGGAAATTATGATGATCTTAAACAGATAAAAAATGGAGAATATTTTCCTTGTAGGTCCCGTGACAGTTATTAAATTCAAAGTGCATTGCATTTCATTTTGGTATTTAAATAAATTAACTGGTGGCTGTAAGAAATCACTTACATAATATTGTGGAATGTGATTGATATTTACAAACAAGTAGATCCTCAAGGACACACATCAGAGAGAAAAGAAAACATTTCCACATACCGTTTTTCAATTATTTCTTTTTCTTCTTCCTTGAAACAAAAGCCCAAGGGAACTAGCCTCTCCTTTATCCTGACTAGTTCTACAGCTAAACAGACATTCTAATGAAAGGAAGCTGTCATCTGCAATGTGCTTTACAGAACAACGAACTTCCTCCTGACCACATTATGCACTGCCATGAGCTCCTCCAATTTAGTGTATTTGAGCCTGTAAGCCACAGGAATCAATGTCACTGAGCAGTCAGGGGTAAATGAAATAATTGTCTACCAGTTGTTTTATTAAAGATTGGGCAGCTGGAATAGGCTCCGAGCAAATGCATCTACACCCCTGGGGATTGCTGAAGAAGGCTGTTAGAAGCTCTAACTTAAAGGACCACTCTTAGAGGAATATATCTTTTCTGACCAAAGCATCAATAATATATTTTGCTTCCTGTAACATGCAGGCGCCTAGGGAAAGCAAAGCAAATAAAAATTCCCTGCAAATAATAAACTCCACAGTGAGGTCAACATTTCCATCCTCAGCAGGTTATTCCAGCTTGAACTTGCCTCCTTTTAATCCTGGATAATTTTGCCAAGAGCAAAGCAGTCCTCCTCGTTCGTGGAAGATGAATTCTGTGTTTTTGCAGTTTGATGATCGCACACTCTGGTGCTGAAACGATCTGGATGCTAATGTTACTTTTCTGTTATTTATCGTCGAAGGAGGAAAAATATTGCCTTGTATTCTTTAAAGTGTGTAATGTCAAACCAGAACAGTGAATCAACACTTAAAAGTTGTTTGTTTTCCCAACTAGAGATTGGCAAGCAAGGATCAAAACGAATGAATAGCAATTATATCTTGCTGGAATAAGGTGCTCCTTGCCTATGGGAAATGGTGTGAGCAAAGCCCCTTAACCCGTCAGAATCCCTTAAGACGATAAAATAACATAGTAATCATTGAATATGTACTAGACTGATGTGCCCCTGATGGTTTCAGATCCTTGTAGAGGATCCCAAAATTACCCTCCTGATAACAGTCTCATTGTATTGGCCCCGAGAAAAGGTAGCAAGAAAGAGCGCAACTGCCCAGGCCATGACCTTTATAGTCCCAAGGCCTGAACTCAAAGACAAAGCCAGTTCTGGGGTCTCCCTTTTTGCCTCACCTCCGTACATGTTTAGTTAGTCTGCAAGAAGCCAGATACTACGGTGTCCTGGCAGAGAGCACGATCTTTGTCAGACTGCCTGGGTTTATTCCTAATTCTGCTACCAACTAGCTGTGGGATTCCCAGCAACTCTCTTAACTGCTCTAGGATTCACTTTCCCCATCGGTAAAATAGAAATAATATTCATATTGACCTCGTGGTGTTGCTGAAAGAATTAAATGAGTTACTGTTTATAAGACACAGTGACAGACTTCTTTAAAAGTATTTATTAAAACAAACTAAAGCCCAAAGTAAAGGCCTCCCAGGGGAAACTGTGAAATCCCCAGGTTCAGAATTGTCCTGTGCTGTGAGAATGATGTCAGATGGAGGAAATCTTCAAACCAGTAAAGCCTACAGATTTTCCCTAGTCATACATTTTAAGAATATCTCTATAGAGTCTCAAAGCCGTCTAGTGCTTGGAGATCACCTAACCAAAAGCTCTGTGATCTGACTTGGTACCCTCTTAACCCACAGCTACTGTGACCTCTGGGACCCTTGGGTTTGTAGAACTTCCAAACATCAATCCTGACTTTCAAGGATATAGTGGTGGGCATTTGAGCAGAGTGGTGATTTATTCAATACAGTCTTAAAGGTAGGACATTTATAAGATACGTTTATAATACAAAGGACATGAATTAAATATCAAATTAAACGGTGGCATGACCCATCCCTTATCAGAAGTGTGACTTGGGCCTCAGTTTGCTTATTTGTGAAACAAAAGGTTTGGGGTAAATCTGTGAATCACAGCCTGTTTCCTGATTTCGAAGGGTTTTTTTTTAAAGAGGTATTTGGTGAGCTATTTCAACATTTCAAATAACCTAATGGAAAACCTGCACTCCCTCAAGATAACACTGTGGGAGCTTACAGAAACAAGTGCCAATGTTTAGTTGGTTTTCTCTTTTTTTGTCCTATCGGCAAGAATTTTATCACTTTGGTGCAGTGACGCTGGTTGTCTTGCACTGATGAGAAGTTTAATAGCAATATGTATGTCACCAGTAGTAAGAGATGGAAAACAATTTAAAGATTATGACAGCAAGTGCATTGGTTTTAGACAAAAATCTTTCAAAACATTGAACCCAGAGGAGAAAGAGAAATAATAAAAGGAATCCTAAGTAGCAGAGAGGTTGAGATTCTGAATTCTTCAAGGCCCCTCTGAGCTCCAAAATTCCATGATTATATGGTTTTAAAGGCCCAGGACATAGAGAATAAAATAAAACGAGTTGAATTTAGATGACAGAGAACAATATAAACCCTAATCAAGAAGAAAATAGGAAGTAAGGGGCTAGTTAGAAATGCACATAACAAATCACAAAACATAAGGAAGATTCATTTTCTTCCAGAGAGAGAAACTTGAGAAGTCATAATAACAAATTAGGACAGACAATGGGTTTCAAGGGATAACTTATTAAAGCTGACATAAAGTAGTATGATGACAAAAATGCTAATAAAAACATGGATCTGTGTACTGAGAAGAATCTACCCATCAGCAAATAAAACACAAACCCATTTCTCAGGGTGATGGTGCCCAGGGTCCATGGTGCCTGCCCTTTCTGGCTTGATACCATCCATGGAGGGTAGAATAGGGATGAAAATACTCAGAAGGACAAAAGAAGAGGATGCAATATGCAAAACTTGGTTAAGAGAGAAACAAATCCAATTCTGATTTTCTACACTGTGAGTTCTCGATTATATTTGCTCCCATATACAACAAATAAGACAGGAGAGTCTCAAGTGAAAGCAGACAATACTCAAAACTGCAGTTATGTATTTCAGGGGCCAGAACAAAATGTGAGAGAGATTATCCAAACTGAGATATGGCCAGAAGCAGTAATCTTTTCCAAGTAAAAATATGTTTAAAATTGTTATAGTTAACTGATCAGATATAGCAAATGGATGTTTATGATATAGTAGAAAGAATATCAATTCGGGAGTCAGATTCCTCCACCATTCTCATTAACAGGTTATACCATGTGGAGTGAAAAGTTTTATTCATTCTTTTCAGCACTCATTCACCCCTTATTCGGTAGGCAGCTGCTATTGGCTACTGTCCAATTCTTTATCTGTAAAGTGAGTGGAGGACTAAATGATTCCTAAATGACTTCCTGCTCTAACAATCTTTGTCTAAAATGTTAATTGATAGAGTGAGTTCTTATCTTCTGTATCTCAGAACAGGATAGCAATTGAGTCTGATGAATTTACCAAGAGTTTCTCCAATTGAAGATCCTAACTGAACACAGAAAAAAGTTGACAGAGAAGAGAAAAAATATAGAACACAAATATCAAGATAATTTAGTTAAAAGATAGAAAATATTTATTGGAACAGGACTATCTGAGGAACTTATCATGAGAGTATAGAATGCGGATATTAAAAATTCCTTAAATCACTTCTAGGTAGTTTTAAAATGATCAATAATTATAATTTGTGATGACACCAAATGGTCTACATATGCTTAAAATATCAACCTGTCATTAACTTACCTATCTTACCGTTGAAATATTTTATTATTTTAAATAAGTGCTTTGAGAAAATATTGCATCAAATTGTAAGTTAGTTTCCTTAGTGCCAATATCATATGTACACTGGACTCCTCTGTTGGTAAGGTTAGAGTAAGTGGATATGCATCACTGATGTCCAGAAACCTGGGCTCCATTTCTGACTCTGGCATGTGATTTTAGACCCATCACCTTTATCCTCCAAGAAGCCTGTTTTTCCCCTTGTTGAAATGAGGACATTAGACTAAATGGAGCCAGGTTTTTGAAAAGTGACAATTCAAAATCCCATCCAATTACTCAACCAGCTTAGAGTCCAGGATTTCCAGGTAATGGTTAGCCCTTTCAATCAGTTCTGGAAGTGACTCTATGTTATCCAGTGACCTATGACCTAAATGGCAAGTTATCTGCCTTTATCTCCTCCTGTTCCCCAGCACATGCTCAAAATTCAATGGTGCATCTATGCAAGGACACCAGTGACACACTCCCATTTGCAAAAGGAAAGAACGGGAGATGTACAGCTGTCACTGGCCCATAGCAAAGAAGGGTTCTTGCCAGGGGGCCTTGTGAGAGGATTCTGCCATGACAGAGGGGGAAATTTCTTGATTAGACTCTCATTCTTCTTTTCTGAAAGGAACTCACTCATCCATTGTTGTCCATGGTCTGTACACTGGGAAGACCCTCCTAGTCCTTTATCCACCAACCACAGTTGAAACTGTGATTTGTGGGCACTCCTCCGCAAAGGATGCATAACTCTCTGCTCATGCAACTTTGGGATTTCAGGGGTGTTTCAAACTCGATTTTTAGTCAAGACCTCTCATTTTCCATTTTCTAAAAATTGACTAGACTGTTCTTTTTTTGTAGTAGGAACATTCCCAAATTTCTTCCTGGATGTAATGTTCCTGATTATTTTTTCTCTGAGCCCTGGTCCCAGACTTCTATCAACTTAATGACACCTACTTGGAGGTCACCTGAAATAATAGGTGGGAAGGCAATGGCCTTTAATCTTCAATATAACCTTTAATCTGATATTTGCTGAAAGCTGAATCAAGTTCACCTGTGGCATCTGAGCAACCTCAGTCACTCTCTAAGGCTCTTAATTTATGCCACTTCCATCAGCAACACATGACATCCAAATTTGCTACAGAAGGGGAAAGAGCATGGAAAATCATGATTGGGAGGTTTTTTAAGGCCAGGAACACATTACTTCTGACATTGGCTACAACTCAGGAAAGGGGACGGAGCAACAGAAACTAGCTCGGTATCGCTCGGTAGTTTCCGCAATGATTCAAATATTCTGCTTCCACATTATTAAAATGGTAGACATTTACCACACATGGCTCTGGAGCCCCTGAAATCTGGCTAGTATAACTGAGCAATTGAATTTTTAATTTCACTTAAATACAAGGGATCTTCATTTAAATAGCCACATGTGGATGGTGGCCACCATCTTGGCTATTGCCGGTTCTTATTTTCCAAAGAAGAAGAAAGGAATTTGGTGAGCAGCAGGCTAGTCCCTGCTCCAACTGGGGACACGTCCATCTGTGCTGGCAAGTGAGAGAAAAACATCTCTGCGTGCATTTCAACTATATTCCCTACGTTGTCTTACAGCTATGGAGTCACCCCACCTTCTTTGTGCAGGCTTACCAGGAGAAGCTGAGAAAACCATACCACCTATATTTATAGTGGATTGTTTTAAAAGCCATACGCGAGGAAATTATTCATGTTCTGTATGTAGAAACAGGAATTAAAAGTGATAAAAGGGACCTTCTATGGGTTTGCCTTTTCCCCTGTTTCATGAATAAGGAACATGTTAATCTTCCCATTTTCAATTCTAAATGAGTTACAGATAGGCTTCAGACAGTTGGAGCTTTTTCATATACAATATTTTGTGTGGGAGAATGTCATGGGAAGGTGATTGTGGCAGTGCAGTGTGTCAGCTATTCTCTGAAGAAAACTAGATCCTCGTTGATCAAAATGCAAAGCCTCTATAACCAAGTGTGTAACAATAATTTGGGTAAGGAATTAACTGCCAAAACAAATTTTTAAAATTTTCAATTGCTTCCTTGGGTAAAGATTCATTTATATTTTATTAGTTATAGGTTATTTTTAAACATGAAATACGCACCTTAATAAAGCTAGAAATCTTTTCAACAAAATTTGGATTTTTAACTTCTAAAATTCCTTTTTTCCAAATCTGCACAGCTCTTTTCATGCAGAATTTGTCATCATGTATTTCCTTTTTGTCAAAAAGTGTTATGCACTTGAAAAAAGTAGGAAATAAGTATCTTTCTTGGAGTTGGTAGTAGGATAACATGAGTATAATGAGGCCTCTTAGAGCAAATAAAGAAACATTATATAGACCAGCTCAGGCAAGGCACACATACTGTCCATTAAAGTTCAAGATGTAATACTTTAGAATCCCATTAATACTTTAGTTAGAAATATTTTTGTTCAGTAAAACATAGTTTTATGAATGATTATCTTTCCCAAAATTATCTTTTCCTGTATAGCAGTAGGCAATACTTTGGAAAACAACAAACAGAGCTAGCTAGCTCTAAGCGAAATTATAAAGTAAGACACTTACACTTCCCTTTCCTTAACCAGCTCTCTCTGAGATTTTTCAGGATCTTTGCATTCCCCTGCTTTAAACTAGTCAAAACCTATTCACAGTTTGGGTGTGTTGATTTTACAATCATTGGAAATTGTCTGAGTTAAAATGTTAGCTGTCCTATTAGCTGTTTGTATTTTAAGTTGATCAACTCTTCCTGTGTAGAGAAAAATCTTCTCTGATAAATAATTCCTGGTACAAAGAAGGGGGTTGAAGAACTGGTGGTCTCCAGGGGCTGTTAAAAGCCACACAAAATAAATGGTCCATGTGCGTGTGCCTAATGGGATGAGATGAGTCTAGAGGAGGACTCCATGCTTCAGGAACAGTGATGGATGGCATCATGTTACCAATCTCTTTACCTGGGAAGACTTCCAGAAGACTTAGAGAGAAAGAAGTCTGAACCAACTAATTGTCATTATTGCTAATTTAAAACTACAATGAGCATGGATGTTTTCCTATTAGTGATCAACTCACATAAATGTAACGACATAGTTGCTTCCTTTTCCCTCTGAGCCAATCTCCCAACTCTACCTACAATCTGCAAATAAGTCTTACACTTTCTCAGGTTCCCTCTGCATTAAGGCCGGAGTTTGTACGTTACATTTATACACATCTTTTTCCCAGAAATTTCTTGGAGGTTTTCATCTAGCGAATCCTCAGTCATTACGGTGCAGTGACTGAGGACAGTGAGCGCCCAGAGCATGTTTCTAAGGCCAATCGTCTCCTACAGTTATTTGTAAAATCACTTCATTTTCTATTAAAGCATTTCTCTGAAACCTCCTGTCAAAGCTACTGCCAGTCAGAAAGCTTTTTTAAAAAGGAAAGTTACTTTAGTTATTTAATAATTTTAGTTATTTTGTTACATAGCATTCATTCAGTATGAATGATGGCATTCATTCAATTTGCATAATCATTCAATTTTCTCTCTCTCATACACACAGACATACATACAACAGCGCTAAGTGCTGAAGGTAAATAGTCCATAAGTCACAGTAACTTACAGATAGACACTTTTACATTAATGATGTAAGCTTCCCCCCTAGATGCTGTTGATGGTCTTTTTTTTTTCAAATTTCAGGAAGGCAAGATTACCCTTTCTTAGACTATTGTGTCCATACAATTTATCATCCAAATATATACAGGTTGAAAGAGAAGAAGGGTACTATTATCGACTATGCTTGGACCCAGCTTGTTCTCTTTTCTGAGACATCTTCACCCTTTCTGACCCCTTTCTTTGAACACCATACACAGCCACAACACTTTCCTGGATAGGCTGGTTTGGTTTATAAGTCCACCCTCCTCTCAAGCCGTAAATCTCTCAGATATTAGTTTATAACCCCCATGCCTCTGCTGATGGTGATGCACTAGGGTGATTATAACTCAGCTGGCCCGATGGTGGGTCTGCTGGGGCGTCTGCTGTGAATATGATGACACTTATGTCTATTAAGCTGGGAAGCCAGGCATCCTGTATAAAAAGCACTGCAGTCTGAGCCCCAGGAGCTGGGTAAGAGCCATTCTCAGGGGCCAAGATCCAAACAATCCCTTTGACGAGACTCGGCCGCAAGCCAGAGGAACTATGAATCATATGCTTCAGCACTACAATTTAAGGTAAACCACAAAACAGGAAGAAAATCAAAGCTACAGTAAAATCTAAGCAGAAAAACTCATTAGTAACATTCCAAAATCACAGAACCTTGGCACCGCAACATCAGCATGACCCCGTTTTATTACTGCGATCCATTTTTCCTCTAGCCTCACCAACCCAGGAATCAGATTGGGGTCACATTAATATTAATCTAAGTTGTACTGATTCTAGCTCTTAAATTGCCTAACACAGAAGCTCACTTCCTGAAATGTCTCCTGCAAGTATTTCTGGATGGAACCGGAGTGTTTAACACATGTTCACCAAGAGTCCTTTTATGTTTTTTCCCTCTCTTTGCCCACTTGTTCATGTCCTTGCTGTTGAAGCTACTGAGGTCAGAGTCTTGACGTTGCTACTCGCAGCAAAGCTCCAGGAACAACACCCCCAGGCCTGTGCAGCTTCGGGAAAGCCGGCAGGCCCAGCTGCGCCTAGCGCAGGGAGGACTTGGAGAGCTCAGCCTGGCGCTGACACGTCCCTACACCTCACACACTCACGAGAAGCTCCCACCGAGCAGGCATTCAGGAAAGTTGCAGTTAACAGTGGCAATTCCTGTTTTCTGAGCCTGTCTTATGAGTAGAAAAGCAGGGCTTCCAGGAAGCAATCTGTATGAGAACTTTTGGCTAAAAGAGACTGAAACAAGGGATTTTGTACACAGTGTGACGTTTCAAGGGGGGATTTTTGAAAATGGCAAGGATATATGCCCCCATCCTCCACCAAATTGTACTGTGTGCAACGAAGCAGTTTGCCCCCAATCCAGTACCTCCCAAGCCCTCTAGGACAGCAGCAGCCTCCTCATAAGCATGCAGGTCCGATCAAGAGAGCAACCCAGCAGTCAGATACACGGAGATCAAAATGCCAGCTTACCACTAACAACAGTTGGGCTGAATCCTATGGACGTAACCACTCAGGGACAGGCCCTGCTGGTCAGCCAGGGGCTAGATTACACTTGTGGAACAAATCCCCAAACAAAAGCAGAGTGGAAGGGGCTGACTGAGCCACGGTCTAGCTTATCTCCCAAAGTCAGGGAAACAAATCACTCACCTGGAGAGGAACAGGGTGTGGGGCAAGGAGCTTTCACTGGCAGAAGTTCTTCTGCACAGAGACTCAAGGTAAAGGAAAGGAGGTGGCAGCAGTCCCCCTTCCTGAGGACTCCGATGTCAACCTTGGAATCCGAATGGGATTCCCATGTACTCCCATTTAGGTTTTCCTCCCAAGTAAATGCACAAATGCTTTCTTTTTATTTTTGTTATTAAGGTATCACTGATATACAATCTTACAAACGTTTCACATGTGCAACATTGTGGTTACTACATTCACCATATTAGCAAGTCCCCCCACACCCCATTGTAGTCACTGCCCATCAGCATAGTAAGATGCTGTAGAGTCACTACTTAATGCACAAATACTTTAAGACCACAATCCACATCTGCTTGAGATCAAAGCCCTTATTCTTAACCATCATGTCACACTGCTTTCCCAGAATCCCTTGTACATGACAAGACCTCAATAAATGTTTATTAAAATCAAAATAATTATTCTCATTATCATCATGCTTTCAGTTCTAAATAAATTTGATTCACTAAATACACTTTTCTAAAATTGCTCTTCGATATATGCAAATTAGAATAACCTAAGAAACTTGCCACATTCTTCCTGGAACATATTTCAAAACAAAAGTTGGTGAGGAAGTCTCCTCCGCTTGTCTTCCCCACAAAGCAAGTATGCTAAGGATATCCTCTTTCATCACTAGTGGGTATAGGTAGAGTCTGGAAGCTGAAGGCTGTAAAGGCTGGTTGGTGTTTTGGAGTTGTAACAGTAACCAGATCAAGCACTTCAGTGGGTTTATTTATTTTAAAGAACTCTATACTGTATAAAGAAATTTGCACTTGAAATGACTGCTGACTAGCCTGGGCTTTTTCACTTTTAAAAACCAGTAGCAGATGTAGAACCTTCTTTAGCAGTGCCCTGAGAGGTCACAGTCAAATATGAAGTTAAGTAACCAGTAATGCTGGAAAAGCTGGTCCTTAAATTTTGTAATTAGTTGCATCTCTTAGGATGCATTCAGCTGAAGGTTGATGAGGATAAAATTCAACTGGCTTACATAATGACAGGAACCTTATTTATTGTATTATATTTAAAAAGATGTGTAGCACCAAGGCCCTTGCAGGGTTGGTTAATTCAGTGGTTCAACACCTCCACCAGGCATCCTGCTCTTCCTGCCCTTCTCTTCTGCCATTCTCACTGCACTGGCCTTTCTCTTCTGGCTTGTTGCCTCCTGGTCACAACAGGGCTGCAACAGCCCCAAGCATCATATCCTCACACATATCCAAAGAGTATAAGAAAACAAGCCCCTTTCTCAGATCCCTTGTTAAGAATAAGCCCATGCCCATGGGCTAGAATTCTTTTGTCTGACTTTTCATAAACCAACCACTTGAAAGAATCATGGACTTTCTGTGATTGATGAATGTCATTCTCTAGGGCTGGGGAGAGGCCCGGTTCTCTGAAGCAGAAAGTGGCAAACATTTTAAACAAAACTGATTTTCAGTTAGCTGGGAAGAAGGAATGGAAATGGCAATTGAATAGGTACCCGGTGGTATCTGACACATCAGTGAAAGCAAAATACTAAAGTCTGAGAAGCTATCAGGAGATGTCTTCAGTGTCAATGTGTTTAATTCCGTACACATAGACATGGTTTGGATTGCAGCCAGTACATCTCAGTCAAAGTTGCCTTGGTACCAGGTGACATTAACAGAGGAGCTTTTGGGTTAGTGAATACATGTATAAAAATTCCAGTTGTTCAATCTGTGTATTATGTAAGTCACACATTTCTGTTTCTAGAGTTGATGGGCTATTGCTTTTCTCTGGCAATGGGCTTGTTTTCGAGCAGGGCTCACCAAAATCCTTTTATGACCATAATTCTGATTGCTTCAGGCTGTGACATTTCAGTGTCTCTAAAAGTGACTCTTTATTTCTGGAGACTAACCAATAGGCTGTTTTTTCCTTCTTTAAAAAATAGCTAGCTTTTGAAAACCAGTATTCAATGGTTGACTCACTCCTGGTTCAGGAATCAGTCCTTGATGCATGCTATGTCCCAAGCACCGTCCAAGAACTCTGTATTGGCAGGTACAAGCTTTGTTTCCAGGCTCGTGAAGGGAATTCAGGCAGACCCACTTCGATGCCGTGGATTTGCTAAGTGCCTACAAGACCTAAGAACACAAGGTTGTAATGGCCCTCAGGGAAAGGTAGTGAATCCTGGCTTACAGAAAAGGCTTCACAATGGAGCTGACACTGGAGAAAAGTCTTGAAGGATGGGTAGGTGTAAGGCCACTTCAGAGAGAGGCACAATCATATTCAAAACCATACGGTCATTGTGCAAAGAGACCACGAGGGCATGATATGTTTTGGGAATGGTGAGATGTTCTCAGGCAGGCGGTAGCAAGGGGGTCACGGTGGGCAGTGGCTGGAGAAGTGCATTGTTCTTGAAGGAATTTGAACTTTCTCAGTGGAAGAGCTGTCCCTCTTCGTTCTGGGATGCACTGCACCCCACTATTATTTCATTTTTAATTCATTCAGCACATCTGTTAAACACTTCTTGATGGGCTCAGAACCCCCAAAAAAACCCAAAATGGTATAAATGTCATCAGATCAAATCTCAGAAAATTCTGCCTTATCAGAATAAGACAGGATAGATTTACATTGGTATTTTAACTCTTAAAGTGCGGTTTCATTTAATTTTGTCTATACGAATGTAGAACGACAATAGTGTGAAAAGGCCAAACAGATGGCCTTAAAATCTTTAAAATATAGTATATTCCATTTTGGACTCAGAACACAACTTTAATAGCAGGCTCTAATGAGGACAGTTAATTATTTAATGCCATTAGTTAAATAAATAAACAATTAGGTTGGTGGCAAAAGTGCCAGAAGAGGTGGACTTACCCTGAGGCAGATGGCAGCTGATTCTTGAACACAAGATAGAGAATAAAATTACCACCACAGCCCTGGAGCTAACAAAATTGAGGACAAATCTGGAGCAATGCAGTGGCTTCATTATGCCACCATGTTTCATATTCCTGATGAGCACGCTTTCCATTTCCCACAGAAGGAAAACAAAGTTCTTTCCGCTTAGAAAGGCCTCCATTTAGTATTTATTAGTTTATAAGCTAAAAATGACTGTTCTGAGTTGCTCTGGCAAACATGTAAGTTCATCAGTTTGCTTCTTATTTGTGTAAATGGGTTTCTTTTTTTTTATTTTAAAAATGAATGTTAATTTCTTAAAGGTGTTTTTACACTACTCAGAACAATAGATTCAGATTTTGTTTTGAAAGTTTACCTAACAGACTCCAGTTGCTTGCAGTTCATTTTAGAAAATCAAAATGTGCTGAGATTTAAGTAAAATTTACCTTGTTAATGGGCTATTATCCAAACACAATGGTGGTTTATTTTCAAAGCTCACTCTTGCCTCGGATGGGGTTTTCTCATTTGTACCAGATTCCTGAGGCCTTCCAGCAGTCCTTATGATTCATACAGATAGAAAGCAGATGGAAACGATTTGCCTGAAAGAAAGTTGAATGGGATGCATTTATACATTTAAGCCCTCATTCTCAAAATAATTATATGCCATTTGGGTACTTTTACACAGCTTATGGTCAAATAAAAAAAAATCAGCTATCCAGTCCAGGATGAAACTTAAAACATGGAGCTTGGACAATCTGGTTGGCAGAGCAATACTCCCCCTGCCACCCCCCCCAACAAAGAAGTCTGCGTCCTAATGCCCTGAAGCTGTAAACACGTTATAGGGGGAAAGGGGAATCAAGTTTGCAGATAGAATTAAGATTGTTAATCAGCTGACCTTGAGATGGGGAGATGATCCTGGTGGGTTCAGTGTATGCACAAAGGTCCTTACAAATGAAGAGAGAGACAGAAGAATCAGGGAGAAATTTGAAGATGCTGAACTACTGAAGGAAAGGGCCTCCATATGATGGAAGAGGGGATTATATTTGTAATTGTGTTAATGAACATTAGAAGTACTGATTTCTCATGAGCTCCCACAGCTACTAATACTTTCTCTTCAGCTTCCTAACACACAGCGGCTCATGGTATTGTTGCTTTTCATCAGTGGCTCATTGTAAATTTTTAAAAAATAGATTTTCTGGGACGTGCAAGATGGCGGCATGAGAGGTGAGACGGAGCGCTCCTCCCAAAACCACAAACAGTACAAAAATGTACTTAATTAATACAACTAACCTTAAAACAGAAACAAGAAAGAAGGCTGAACCAGACTGCAAACAGACATCACAAACAGAGCAGACCTCACAAAACAGGGTAACGTAGGAAAGCCTTAATCCGGCGGGACCCAAGCCCTACCCCCACTCCAGCTCACCTGTGGGAGAAAGAGAAACGGAGGGTGGGAGGGGTGAAAGCCTGGGACTGCTAAACACCCAGCCCGGGACATCTGTTTTGTGAGCAGAATCCTATAGTGTGTGGTGCTCTGGACGTTGGGGAGCTCGGACAGGCGGAGTGCTTGAGAAATTGACATTGCGTCCGTTTGTGAAGGACAGGATCCACACCCGGCTGCTCTGTGTCAGAGGAAAGGGAAGTAGTCTGAGAGGCTTCCTAGCAGCCAGAGGGCTACTGAAGGGGCGTGGCTTGCATGGAGCTTGCTGTGCAGGAGAAGGGAGAGCTGCACAGGGTGTGCTCTGCCCAGCTGGTTGGGAACTTTAAGGAGCTTCTGGTGCTCCAGCACCCTGGCTGCCTACTCAGCTCCGGGGCCCCCACTGTGACACACAGCCTGCCGAGACTTCCTACTGGGCTGCAGGCACCTGCTCACAAACCCGCAGTAACTGTGCAGACGTCAGGCCCACCATGGGGAGGCCCTGCCTACAACAGCTAGAGACAGCAAAGCACACAGGTTTACATGTGTGTGCTTGGTCCACTGGCTCTGACACTGGAGACAGGCACCACAGATGGGAATCAGGAAACAGATCTTTCCTCCCCCAGGCACCAGGTCCACTCCCCTATGACTCCCAACCTCACTCTAAGGGCTGAGCAGCTCCAGACACTGGAGTTTCTGCACACTAGTGGGTAACACACAGAAATATGAAACGTCAAAAGAACATGGTTCAGACCAACATCTCACAAACCCCAGAAAGAGGGCCACATGAAACCGAATTCACAAATCTTCCTGAAAGAGAGTTCAAAATAAAAATAATGCACATGCTTATGGAGGTACAGAAAAATATTCAAGATATCAGGAATGAATTTAAGTTAGAGATTCAATCATTAAGAAATTCCATATCTGAAATGAAACATACAATGGAGGGATTTGAAAGCAGATTAGATATAGTAGAAGAGAAAGTAAATGGAATAGAAATTAGAGAAGAGGAATACAAAGAAGCTGAGGCACAGAGAGCAAAAAGGATGTCTAAGAATGAAAGAATTTTGAGATAACTGTGTGACCAATCCAAATGCAACAATATTCGCATTATAGGGGTACCAGAAGAAGAAAAGAGAGAAAAAGAGATAGAAAGTGTCATTGAGGAGGTAATTGCTAAAATCTTCCCCAATCTGGGGAAGGAGATAGTCTCTCAAGCCATGGAGGTGCACAGATCTCCCAACACAAGGGACCCAAGGAAGACAACATCAAGACATATAATAATTAAAATGGCAAAGATCAAGGATAAAGACAGACTTTTCAAAGCAGCTGGAGAGAGAAAAAGATCACATACAAAGGAAAACCCATCAGGCTGTCATCAGACTTCTCAACAGAAACCTTACAGGCCAGAAGGGAGTGGCATGCTATATTTAATGCAATGAAGCAGAAGGGCCTTGAACCAAGAATACTTTACCCAGCAAGGTTATCATTTAAATTTGAAGGAGGGATTAAACAATTTGCAGACCAGCAAAAGCTGAGAGAATTTACCTCCCACAAACCACCTCTACAGTGCATTTTGGAGGGACTCCTATAGATGGAAGTATTCCTAAGACTAAATAGATGTCACCCAAGGGAAGACAAAGAGTAGAGAATATGATTCATAACATAAAAAGAATGGAGGAGGAAGAAAAAGGAGGGGAAAAAAAGGACGTTTAAGTTGTGTTTGTATAGTATACGAAGTAAGTTAAATTAGACTTTTAGATAGTAAGGGAATTACCCTTGAATCTTTGGTAACCATGAATCTAAAGCCTGCAATGGCAATAAGTACATACCTACGATAATCACCCTAAATGTAAATTGTCTGAATGCACTAATCAAAAGACACAGAGTTACTGAATGGATAAAAAAACAAGACCCATCTATATGTTGCCTAAAAGAGACTCACTTCAAACCCAAAGACATACACAGACTGAAAGTAAAGGGATGGAAAAATATATTTCATGCAACTAATATTCAGAAAAAAGCAGGAGTTGCAGTACTTGTATCAGACAAAATAGACTTCAAAACAAAGAAAGTCAGAAGAGACAAAGAAGACATTACATAATGATAAAAGGGTCAGTTCAACAAGAGGATATGACTATTATAAATATCTATACACCCAACACAGGATCACGTACATATGTGAAACAAATACTCACAGAATTAAAGGGGGAAATAGAATGCAATGCATTCATTTTAGGAGACTTCAACACACCACTCAATCCAAAGGACAGATCAACCAGACAGAAAACAAGTAAAGAGACAGAGGCACTGGACAACATATTAGAACAGATGGACCTAACGGACATCTACAGAACACTTCATCCTAAAGCAACAGGATACACATTCTTTTCAAGGGCACATGGAACATTTTCAAGAATAGATCATATATTAGGCCACAAAAAAGAACCTCAGTAAATTTTAAAAGATTGAAATTGTACCAACCAGCTTCTCAGATCACAAAGGAAACTAGAAATAAATTACACAAAGAAAATGAAAAATCCCACAAACACATGGAGGCTTAATAACATGCTCCTAAATAATCAATGGATCAGTGACCAAATAAAAACAGAGATCAAGCAATATGTGGAGACAAATAACAACAATAATTCAACACCACAAAATCTGTGGGATGCAGCGAAGGCCATGCTAAGAGGGAAATATATTGCAATACAGGCCTACCTCAGGAAAGAAGAACAATCCCAAATGAAAAGACAAAACTCACAATTAATGAAACTAGAAAAGGAAGAACAAATGAGGCCCAAAGTCAGTAGAAGGAGGAACATAATAAAGATTAAAGCAGAAATAAATGAAATTGAGAAGAATAAAACAATAGAAAGGATCAACGAAAGCAGGAGCTGGTTCTTTGAGAAAATAAACAAAATAGATAAACCCCTAGCCAGACTTATCAAGAAAAAAAGAGAGTCTACACACATAAACAGAATCACAAGTGAGAAAGGAAAAATCACGATGGACAACACAGAAATACAAAGAATTCTGAGAGAATACTATGAAAAATTATATGCTAACAAACTGGATAACCTAGAAGAAATGGACAACTTTCTAGAAAAGTACAACCTTCCAAGGCTGACCTAGGAAGAAACAGAAAATCTGAATAGACCAATTACCAGCAATGAAATTGGTAATCAAAAAACTAGCTAAGAACAAATACCTGGCCAGATGGTTTCACTGCTCAATTTTATCAAACATTTAGTGAAGACCTAATACCCATCCTCATTAAAGTTTTCCAAACAGTAGAAGAGGAGGGAATACTCCAAACTTATTCTTCAAGGCCAACATCACTCTAATACATAAACCAGGCAAAGACACCACAAAAAAAAGAAAATTACAGATCAATATCCCTGATGAACATAGATGCAAAAATACTCAACAAAATACTAGCAAACTGAATTAAAAAATACATCAAAAAGAACATCTATCATGATCAAGTGGGATTCATCTTAGGGATGCAAAGATGGTACAACATTCAAAAATCCATCAACATCACCCAATGTATCAACAAAAAAACTGACAAAAACCACATGGTCATTTCCATAGATGCTGAAAGAGCATTCAACAAAATTCAACATCCATTCATGATAAAAACTATCAACAAAATAGGTATAGAGCGCAAGATTCTCAACATCATAAAGACCATATATGACAAACCCACAGTGAACATTAAAGGAGCCATGGATATACAATGGGGAAATGACAGCCTCTTCAACAGCTAGTATTGGCAAAACTGGGCATGATATTGTACATAAAAAACCCTAAAGAATCCATTCTAAAACGATTAGATCTAATATCTGAATTCAGCAAAGTTGCAGGATACAAAATTAATACACAGAAATCTGTTGCATTCCTATATACTAATGATGAACTAGCAGAAAGAGAAACCAGGAAAACAATTCCATTCACAATCACATCCAAAAGAATAAAATACCTAGGAATAAACCTAATGAAAGAAGTGAAAGACCTACACCCTGCAACTACAAAACACTCTTAAGAGAAATTAAAGACGACAATAAGAAATGGAAATTCATCCCATGCTCTTGGTTAATAAAAATTAATATTGTCAAAATGGCCATCCTGCCTAAAGCAATCTACAGATTCAATGAAATCCCTATCAAAATACCAACAGCATTCTCCAATGAACTAGAGCAAATAGTTCTAAAATTCATATGGAACCACAAAAGACCCCGAATAGCCAAAGCAATCCTGAGAAGGAAGAATAAAGCAGGGGGAATTACACTCCCTGACTTCAAGCTCTACTACAAAGCTACAGTCATCAAGACAATATGGTACTGGCACAAAAACACACCCATAGACCAGTGGAAGAGAACAGAGAGCCCATATAGAAACCCAAGCATATATGGTCAATTAATATACGATCAAGGAGCCATGGATATACAATGGGGAAAAGACAGCCTTTCAACAGCTGGTGTTGGCAAAACTGGACAGCTACATGTAAGAGAATTAAACTGGATTACTGTCTAACCACACACACAAAAGTAAACTCAAAATGGATCAAAGACCTGAATGTAAGTCATGAACCATAAAACTCTTAGAAAAAAATAAAGGCAAAAATCTCTTGGACATAAACATGAGCAACTTCTTCATGAACATATCTCCCCAGGCAAGGGAAACAAAAGCAAAAATGAACAAATGGGACTATATCAGAGTGAAAAGCTTCTGTACAGCAAAGGACACCATAAGTAGAACAAAAAGACATCCTACAGAATGGGAGAATATATTCATAAATGACATATCCGATGAGGGGTTGACATCCAAATTATATAAGGAACTCATGCACCTCAACAAACGAAAAGCAAATAAGCCAATTAAAAAATGGTCAGAGGAGCTGAACAAACACTTCTCCCAAGTAGAAATTCAGATGGCCAACAGGCACATGAAGAGAATCTCCACATCACTAGTCATCAGAGAAATGCAAATTAAAACCACAGTGAGCTATCACTTCACACCAGTAAGGATGGCCACCATCCAGAAGACTAAGAACAACAAATGATGGCGAGGATGCGGAGAAAGGGGAACCCTCTACAATGCTGGTGGAATGTAAGCTAGTTCAACCATTCTGGAAAGCAATATGGAGGTTCCTCAAAAAACTAAAAATACAAATATCATTTCACCCAGGAATCCCACTCCTTGGAATTTACCCAAAGAATACAACTTCTCAGATTCAAAAAGACATATGCACCCCTATGTTTACTGCAGCACTTTTTACAATAGCCAAGATATGGAAGCAACCTAAGTGTCCATCAGTAGACAAATGAATAAAGAAGATTTACATATACACAATGGAATACTATTCAGCCATAAGAAGGAAACAAATCCTGCCATTTGCAACAACATGGATGGAGGTGGAGGATATTATGCTCAGTGAAATAAGCCAGGTGGAGAAAGACAAGTGCCAGATGATTTCCCTCATTTGTGGAGTATAACAATGAAGCAAAACTGAAGGAACAAAATAGTAGCAGACTCACAGACTCTAAGAAGGAACTAGTGGATACTGAAGGGGAGGTGTGGAAGGGTGGGTGGGGAGGGTGGGCGAAGGGGATTGTGGGATATTATGTTTAGTACACATGGTGTGGGGGGTCACGGGGTAAACAGTGTAGCACAGAGAAGGCAAACAATGAATCTGTGTCATCTTACTACACTGATGGATAGTGACTGAATTGGGGTGTGAGTGGGGACTTGATAATATGGGTAAATGTAGTAACCACATTGTTTTTTCATGTGAAACCATCATAAGAGTGTATATCAATAATACCTTAATTAAAAAATAAAAGGACTTCCGGGAAGATGGCGGTGTGAGCAGGGCGGCAGAAATCTCCTCCCAAAACTATATAAATCTACGAAAATACAGCAAATGCAGCTATTCCTAAAAGAGAGACCAGAGCACACAGGAAAGTGCACAGCGACAGCCACACCTAGGAGGACTCAGCACCCCGCGAGGCGGGTAAGGTACGGAGCCGCAACCCAGCGACACCTGAGCACTCACCCAGTCCAACGCGCCGGCGGGAGGAGAGGACTCGGAGCAGGGAGGGAGTGGAAGAGCAGGCCCGCGAAAGAACCATCCCTGGTGGTCAGCACCGGGAGCGCTGACACACATCGTGCTGTGCATTGGATATTGGAGAGGCAGAAGGTGCAGGTTTTGAGCCAGGAACGCACTGGGACTGTACAGCCAGCGCCCCGGGACAAGAGAAAAGCGCGCGCCATTTGTAGCGGTCTCGGACAGGCGGGGGGCCGAGCGAGGGAACAACATCGCCCCGGAAAACACAGCCCTGCAGGCTGGAAGTCCTGGGGAACTTCAGTCCCCTTTGCTGGTGACAAAGAGAAGGGAGCAGACACGCTGGAACTTTATACAGAAAACAATAGCCTCCCATTCGTTCCACCCCAGCCACAGACCTACAAAAAAAGAGGCGCGGCGAGCAACAGTGACACCTACAGCATGCTTAGAGAATCCACCGCAGGTGGGCTTTTTTTTTTTTTGCTTGTTTTATTTCTTGCCTTTCTTTTTCTTTTTCACTTTCCTTTTTCTTTCTTTCTTATTTCTCTCTTTTCTTTCTCTTCCTTCTTTTTTTTTTTTTGCTTGTTGTTTTTTTTGTGGGTTTTTTATTTTTTTTTCTTTCTTTTAAGCCTTAAAGAGCCCAGCTGACATACATGGCACCTACCAGTGACCACTCCTATCAACATGACAAGACAGAAGAACATGATACAGACAAAAATCACCAAGACCCAGACAACCTCTGAGAAGGAACCTGAAGGGATGGAAATGCAGAATCTTCCTGAAAAAGAATTCAGAACAAAAGTCATAACCATGCTGATGGATCTACAGAGAAATATGCAAGAGCTAAGGGAGGAAGTGAGGGAACTGAGGAAAGACAATGCAGAAATGAGACAAGCCACTGACGGGCTCAGCAGCAGATTGGACGAGATGCAAGAGACTGTTAATGGAATAGAAACCAGAGAACAGGAGTACAGAGAAGCTGAGACAGAGAGAAATAAAAGGATCTCTAGGAATGAAAGAATATTAAGAGAACTGTGTGACCAATCCAACGGAACAATATTCGCATTATAGGAGTACCAGAGGAAGAAGAGAGAGAAAAAGGGATAGAAAGTGTCTTTGAAGAAATAATTGCTGAAAACTTCCCCATGCTGGGGAAGGAAATAGTCTCACAGTCCATGGAAACCCACAGATCTCCTAACACAAGGGACCCCAGTAAGACAACACCAAGACACATAATAATTAAAATGGCAAAGATCAAAGATAAGGACAGAGTATTAAAGACAGCTAGAGAAAGAAAAAAGATCACCTTCAAAGGAAAACCCATCAGACTAACATCAGAATTCTCAACAGAAACCTTACAGGCTAGAAGAGAATGGCATGATATATTTAATGCAATGAAACAGAAGGGCCTCGAACCAAGAATATTGTATCCAGCACGATTATCCTTTAAATATGACGGAGGGATTAAACAATTTCCAGACAAGCAAAAGCTGAGAGAATTTGCCTCCCATAAACCACGTCTACAGGACATCTTAAAGGAACTGCTCTAGAGGGAAGCACTCCTAAGGCTAAAAAGCTGTCACCAGAGAAAATAAAATCATAGCAAAGAAAGCAGACCATCCAAACACTAACTAA